>VWZK01016528.1:0-16578 GCA_013396935.1 Baryphthengus martii | reverse complement strand
CTGCGGGAGGCGTTGCGGCGGCGCTTCCTGGCCCTGGGCCGGCTGCGCTGGATGGTGCTGGACGAGGCGGACACCCTGATGGACGACACCTTCACGGAGCCGCTGGAGCAGATCCTGGCACACGCGCCTCTGGCCGCAGGCGCCCCCGGGCCGGCCGGCCCCTGGGAGGCGAGGACCCAGGTGGTGGTGGTCGGAGCAACCTTCCCCGCGGGGCTGACCGAGACATTAGGGAAGTTCACCGATGTGAGCCGGTTTATCACCCTCACTACCCAGAACCTGCACCATTTGCCATCCCATGTCCAGCAGAAGTTCATTCGCCTCAAAGGCCGGGACAAGCTGCCCGAACTGCTGCAGCTGCTCAAGGAGCGTCCAGCATCCGGTGGGGCTGTTCTCATCTTCTGCAATAGTGCCAGCACTGTCAACTGGCTGGGCTATATCCTGGATGACCACAAAATCAAGCACCTGAGGTTGCAGGGACAGATGTCAGCAGCTGCTAGAGCTGGCATCTTTGCCTCATTTCAGAAGGGTAGCGTGTCTGTTCTTGTTTGCACTGACCTTGCCTCACGGGGCCTGGACACCAGCAGTGTGCAGCTAGTGGTCAACTATGACTTTCCAGACACCCTGCAGGACTACCTTCACCGCGTGGGGAGAGTTGGACGAGTTGGAAGCAAGACACCTGGAATTGTTGTTAGTTTTGTCACCCATCGGTGGGATGTGGACCTGGTGCGGAAAATAGAGACTGCAGCCCGGAAAAGGACAGGTCTTCCAGGCATGGACTCCTCTCTTAGTAAGCCTCCACCTAAAGGAGGTTGATTCAGGTTGCCAGGCAGTAATAAGTGGCCTGGTAGGGACTAGGCTTGAAGTTGTTAAGGCAGAGAAGTCATTTGGTGGGAATGAAAAGGCTTTATTAAAGCTTGAAGCTTTTTCAAGGTCTTATCAATTTGTCATTATATGGTTACCTTTCACTGAGGAAGAGGATCTTGTTGCTTCATGTTCCATTAAATAATTTTTAAAGACTTTAAGTGTTTTCTCATTTTTTTTCTGCATGCTGTAGCGACGTGTCCAGTTTCTGAACAGATTGTAGAAAAAAAAACACCAAAAAACCCCAACCCGTCAAAAAGTATCTCCTGTTAAAGAAAAGAGCTATGTTGACTCACAGGTGAAAGTGAATACAAAATTTCTTTTAAATACTGTGCCGTTGTTATTTTCTGCTTTAAACTGAAAAGATTGAAGTGAGGCTGAGGTTATTTTGTATCTAGCTGCTAGTTTATATCCATGGTAAATAATCACAGAAAAATAGCAATTTAGCTCTGATTTCTGTTGCAGTGATTTATCACAGCCTTTTAGTGGCTGTTTTTCTCACAATATTGTCTTTAGCCTGTGCTAAAATTCACTATGGAGAACTAGTAAGCTGTTAAATGAAAAGATCACACCATAGGATCTAAGTCATTGGCTTCAGAGGAAATGAGGCACTGGAGCTACTCTTAGGATACTGGGAGTTATAACGAGAACAGAAAACTTGCACAGATAATCACTTAAAAGATAAGGCTGTATAACATCCTGGAAAATTGTAGCATGTGCTCTGTTCACACTGCACAGTTAAG
This sequence comes from Baryphthengus martii, assembly GCA_013396935.1. NCBI lineage: Eukaryota > Metazoa > Chordata > Aves > Coraciiformes > Momotidae > Baryphthengus > Baryphthengus martii. The sequence goes on along the minus strand of VWZK01016528.1, from coordinate 14,974 downwards.
GGGCTCTCAGAAACTAACCAGCTGTGGTAAAATAATACAATAGGAAACTTTCAGCTTTATAGAAATACAGTGGAAGAGTGATCCACTCAGAGACTGAGAACCTTTATGTTTTGGACCCATTAATTGCATGGGCTACTTGCCTCTCATCTGCAGGTCATTTAGCTGCAAATCAGGTAACTTATGTGTCCATGAGCAGAAGCTTATGGTTCATATATAGGAGTAGGGTAAATCCTTAAACAGCTATCTGGGGACAATCTAGTAATATAATTGACAGAAGATTCTATTTCTGTTTGTTAATACGTATCTTATGTTGTATTGGGTCTTCTGAACTGTTTTTGCAGGGCTGATTCCACCTGACTTCAGGAGTTTTCAAAAATTCAAATGGTAATCAAAGTGAGCATTTATTTATTTAATACCTCTTTTTGGGGTATTGTAGCAGATGCACAGCAGGTGACTTCCCTCCTCTCCCTCTACCTGATTCTCAGCAAAATGTGTGCTTTTCAACCAGTATTTAGCATTTCTCATTTGTATTTTGTCATTTTTAATAAATACAATGATTTGCAAGTATGCAGATATCATCCTTCCCCATAAACAACAGAAAAGCAATGGAGAAAACAAAAAAATTTTGGCTTCATTTCAGCCTTACTAGTCTAGGTGAATGCTTCTGCCAGTAATTCTCTTGCATGGTTTCAAGTGAATGTAATTACTCCTCTAGATGAGGGATAGTTTTCTAGTGAACAAAACCTCATTTAATCAGTGGTTATCACGGCTACATCTAGCAGTTGTTTTGTCTGCTAGAGAAGACCTGCAGGATTTTGTATCTCATTTGAAAGCACTCTATAGCATTCCATCGCTATACCTGTTATGCTAAAATGTATAAATAGAAGTTATAAAGATTCAGGCGCTTATGTATCTAACAGCAAAACACTTAAGCTGGAATGGCCTTTTAGGAGAAGCGAAATTTTTCCCAGCCCTCCAAAATACTGCAAATACAACAGCTGCTGCAAAACCTCTGTATGTTCTCTGACTTTTCTGCAGCGCTACACCATTGGCATGACTTGCTGAATTCAGCATGTTTCCCAGGCACTTTCAGTGGTGACTCAGATGGCTGAATAGAAGGTGATTTTTTTGGATTCCCATTAAACTGGGGGGGCATTTCCTGGGTTGTTTGCTCTCCACTTGGTCTTCTCTGTGGCTGTGTGCTTTGGGTGAGATGGAAGTTGCAGCATGTTTTAGTAAGTCTGCCCCCTATGGTGTTTACTTGACCTTGTGGGAAGTGTAATATGAGGAAAATAAGGAACTTATGCATACCAGAACTAATGAAGCAAAGTTTCCTAAAGAATATGTCATGGATTCTCTGTTACCCTGAAAGATAGTAGTGGTATAAGCAAAATAATTCTCAGAGCGTTTGCAATCTTTCCTTTGTCGGTGGCTATCCAGGTACTTTAAATAGTTTCACTCGCGTACAGTCTACGTTAATGATGGCTTTTTTCTTTCTTCCTGTGTCAATGAGTTAGGCATCGTGTTATCAGAAGGTTTCTGTACTGCAGTCTAACTACCAAGATCATGTTGTGATGATGATGCCAGTGTGGCGAAATGACAGCATGCTCCAGGGAAGAGCAGAGTGATGTTACTTCATAGCTGAAAGAACATAAAGTGATTAGATCTCGGTGCATAACACCCAGGATTGTAACAGCTGCTTGCAGTCCTATATATGGGAACAGTGGAAGACACTGCTAAAATATTTATTACAAAAAATATGGTTATAACCTGGTTTGTTCAAAGGGGTTGAAGACACTGGGTAAAGCTGGAGGAAATCTATTTGTCTTCCAGGTTCTTCTGTTCCACTTCAGTAACTGCCCTCTTGAAGTTTCCTAAGATTATTTAGAACTTTAAAACCCTTTTCTTTTCTTTCCTTTTTTTTTTTTTTGGTAATTTCAAAATACTTCAAAACCCACTTACAGCTATAAGAAGCTGCTACCTTTACGTGTTCAGATATGGTTCTTTATTAAATATCTGGCTACGGCTTACTTTATCTAGACAATTGGAGCTGGGTCAGGACTTTCATATTATGCTGGCCTTCCTAAGTAAAGATATAGAACCTGCAGAACATGAGGGCATACTAGGATTCTAATAATCATTTATAACATACTTTTAATTTGATTTTATGTTTGAATGGATTACACTAAATAGTTTAAAGTATATACTGCTTGCTAGGACTGTAACAATGTGGGGTAAAAGGTGCTTCACATGGCAACTGCTTTTTCTTCTGTTTAACACTGCAGAAAAATCAGCTGTGTGATAAAGAGGGATTTTCTCTATGCTGGACAGGCACCATCTTTGCTCTGTTTACATAGGGCCTGCAGTAATGATCTCCTGCAGTAAAAGCCTGTGATGACTGAAATGGAAAAAAGTGTGAGCCAGAAGTACCACCTCCACTTGTGTTAGCTACATTAACAAGGCAATTAAATCTGTTAACCCCTCTAGGAAGATCTGATTGCATCAGATCAAGATTTCTACACAGATAAGAGAAAACATTTCCCAAAAATACAAGTAAAAAAGAAAAAGGACTTCTGCCAAATACACGTCTCAGGTAAGTTTGTATTAATTTTGGAAGGCAATAACCTGTAGGTTCATCCTGTACCTGGCATACTTCACGTGCTTCCTTGTCTTGCCTACTAGAACGCTTTCTGATGTATGAGGTGACAAAGCATGCTCCCATATGAGTGAGCAACTTCAGCTCCCAAATATTCTCAAACTAAGAATCAGGTACTGTCCTTAAAAATATACCGGCATGGTTAGAAGTTGATAGAACTGAAAGACACGGATGTAGTGGTCTTGTGGAGACTAGCTTGCCTGTGTGGTATGATGGGTACTAAAGAAATGATTAATAATCAGGTGCCATCCTTAGCTTTCACTAGCAATAATGGTGGGGTTTTTATCCTCTATCAATGTTAAGTAGCTTGGGCTTGTTACCAAGGCAATCTTTCATAGCATTCTTCTGCTTAAATTAGGAAGCTACAAGGGCTGAAATTTCTTCTGAATAAGGAATATATACTTAGAGTATTTTTTTTTCCTTTTATTCTGAAGTAACTAGTAGCATACTTAACACAGAGCTAGATATTAAAACACAGATTTGCAGTTGCTATCTATTAGCACAAAGCTGTTTCTGAGGTTCAATTCTTTGGTATTTTGCAGATGGAAAACAAAGACAATACTAGAGCAATAATATATAAAATTTGTGACCTAAGAAACATGTCTTGGAAATGAAACTTGTGTCTGTTATTTCAAGTTAGGGAATTTTTAGTTAAGAGAGAGGAAACTGAAAGAAAATATTATGTTTGTCTTTTAATGTGGTAACTTTGTTGTGTCTAAAACAAATGTTACTACACGCTGTGACTAACTGCAGAGGAATGATCCAGATAGCTTGTGTACTGTTTGAGTTTGTTCAGTGGGCAATGATCATTTGCATAGCTAATAGATTACTGTTGGTCTAGCTGTGCCTGGTTAATGCTAGTCTTCTAGTTCACCTCTGAAGGATCCATAATAGACGCATACAATGGCCACTACTGGATTATCTAACTCTCTTAATACTCCTAGAAGTCTTTCAAGCAGCTCAACAAAATAACTTGGTGCATTATTGGTTGTACAGACAAAGTATGCTTAAGTGAGTGACTCAATAGCATGATGGGAAATAGAGACCAGGAGAATCGTAAATATTTGTTGTCCAATAGATAAACTTCTTACATTACAGCTCACTCCCTGAAAGCCTGAGGTAAAAGACACAGAATTCCTTCAAGGTAGGTGGGTACTTCTGAATACCTTGGCCAAGATGCAGGCAAAATTTGCACTGTAACTGCTTTGCTATGTGCTGAACCTCACCTTGCTGGCTTGTCTTTCCCAAGAAGGACATACTCATCCATGACCACACACCAGTCACGTGAGCTGTCCCACCATATCTTCCACCAGACCATAACCCCTGGACTGCACACAGATTTCTAACTCCTCTTGTTTATTCTCCATGCTGTGTGCATTGGGGTACAGGCTTTCAGGGAGTGAGCTGAGCATGCTGATTTCACCCCAGGGGGTTGGGAGGCCTTCTGGTCTTCATTGGTACTAGAACACTGCCCCACTAGTGCAAACCCAGCTACAACCCCATCCCCCTTTGAATCTAGTTTAAAGCCCTATGAATGAGCCCTGCTAATTCCTGTCCTAGAACCCTTTTCCTGCTGCATATCTACCGAACAGCTAAAAAACAAGTTTTAGGAGAATCTGATTTTTCCTAATCAGGATTTCAGATTTTGAGCAGACTTCACATGAGCTTCAGCTGCACTGCACTGGACACTGTAAGACACACCTTAGGGAACAGCTTTTACCCAGATCGCTAACGGTATAGGTCTGCTGCTGCAAACACAGAATCACAGAATTACAGAATGTTAGGAGTGGAAGGGACCTGGAAAGATCATTGAGTCCAACCCCCCTGCCAGAGCAGGATCATCTAGAGTAGGTCACACAGGAAGGCGTCCATGAAGGTTTTGAATGTCTCCAGAGAAGGAGATGCCACAACCTCTCTGGGCAGCCTGTTCCAGGGCTCTGTCACCCTCACTGTGAAAAAGTTTTCCCTTATGTTTACACAGACCTTCCTATGCTCCAGTTTGCACCCATTGCCCCTTGTCTTATCATTGGACTTAACTGAGAAGAACCTGACTCCATCCTCCTGACACTCACCCTTTACATATTTATAAACATTAATGAGGTCACCCCTCAGTCTCCTCTTCTCCAAGCTAAAGAGCCCCAGCTCCCTCAGCCTCTCCTCGTAAGGGAGATGATCGACTCCCTTCATAAGCTTAGTGGCTCTGTGCTGAAGTCTCTCCAGTAGTTCCCTGTCCTTCCTGAACTGGGGTGCCCAGAACTGGATCGAGTACTCCAGGTGGAGCCTCACCAGAGTAGAGGGGGCGGAGAACCTCCCTTGGCCTGCTGGCCACACACACCTTCTCTGAGTGAGAGATGAATTTTGGGATTCCTCCACTGGCCATATTCCTCTATTGCAGAAATGCACCCAACCTCTACACACACAGTGGTGACCACTCCCTTTTTTCTCCAAGGAAAAATATGGATATGGATAGAATCATCTCAGTACTGAGACTTGGCCCACAAGATGACTGTTGAATCGTGTCCCAACTAACTCTTTAACTTTGGAGGAAAAACAAAGAGGTGAACTTGCTCAAGGTCACTCAACAAAGAAATGACGCTGGAGTCCAGGTCTCTATGTCGTTGCATAATTGTGTCATAAAACACAAGCATAGTTGGTTTTCATCTGAAAAGGAATAGGAGATGTCTGAGTGACTTCAAGCTGAATCACTAAAATGAATTGTTTCCAAAACAAATGCCCCTAAGGAGATTAAATTACTTCAGAGCAGGAAAGGCTATGGGAGTGGACAAGCTGAGTTAGTGACCAGGGTTTTCTCATCCTTATTTCTCTGACCCCTACTTGATGAAAACATAGGACATTTGGAAATTACAGCCCTAGTTTATCCAAATAATGACAAATTATGGCTCTGCTTAGCTTAGGACTTAAGCCCTTGTTAAGGAATAGCATTTATTTTATTTTAGAATTTAAGTGAAGGCTGTGCCTGATTTCTGAGAAAGACTTCCATCCTGGAAGAGACATGAAAGCCCAACTTAGACTCCCCTTTTAGAGGAGGGAAATACACTGTTTTGGTTTTTTTTGTTCTAGAACATATATCAGAAGTATCATGCACACAAGAGAAGCAGTCACCCTGACAGATATCTTACCAGCAGAAAGAGGAGCAAGTTCAGGCTAACCAAGTTCACCAGTGAGGAGACAAGGGTAAGAGGGCCTGGAGTGGCACAGGCTCTTTAAGTATTAATACCTATTGTTCTCGGGATACCCAGCCCTCCGAGTTGAAACACAGGGATGAGGAGCAGAATGAAACCCTCATAATCCAAGGGGAAATGGTTAGTGAGCTGCTGCACCACTTAGACATCTCCGTCATGGGCTGGGCTGACTCCATTCAGTTTGAGTGAGAACAGAACAGTTCTGTTCAGTGATTTTACTTTTCAGCTGAGTTCTTCTAACTTAGTGCCCTTTCTGAAATTCGCAGCACGTTTTCACAGGCAGTGTCTTCTTCTAGCAGTGGTAACGCTCCATGTTTAGAGTTACTACCAAGGATTGGTGTGCAGACCAAGGCCACTGCTGGATCTTGTGTACTACCGTGGAGGGTGCAGGAAGTAAAAGGCTGCACCTGCAGGGAGGAGCAGATAGGATAGATGACCCTAAACTGACCAACAAGGCATTCAATCCCATATACGTCATATTCGACATAAAGCTGAGGGCTCTCAGCTTCTCTCATCTGCTCTATGCTTCTTTCAGATTCTTCCTTTCTTCTTCCTCAATGGCCAGCATCCAAGGAGGACTCTGTCTGTTCTGCCTGTGATCCTGATTTATGTGTTCCAGAATCCACTGTGAGAATTCAGCTCTTGAACTCAATTCCTGTCTGCCACTGGGCCCAGTCTGGGACTTTACCGGTGCCTGCTCCACAGCATCGGTGGTGATGGTGATGTAATTGCCAGCAGGGTTTGATACTGGGTTTGTATATATTTGTATATATTCCGTTTTTATTATTTTCATTCTCATTAAAGCTGTTCTAGTTCCCTTTTCTAATTGATAAGTCTCTCTCCCTTATTCCTTTTCTCTGCCCTTTCAGGGAAGGAGGGAAGGAGGGAGGTTAAAAAAGAGCACCTGTTATAGGTCTAGTGAGCTGCCCTGACCCTAAACTGACAGCTGACCACTAGATGAATGAGAAATGATATTAACTCATATTCCTTCCCTCTGGGAAGGAAGATCTATGGATAGAAAAACCTGTGGAGAGGAAAAAAACCCCTAAAATAGCTTTAGTGAAACTGTAACAATAAAAAGGAGAAAGAAAAATACATACAAATCTATACAAAACCAATATAGAATTCTCGTGATGATGATGATGTGACCACTGATGCTGCAGGGCAGGTACTGGGGAAGTCTCAGAGTGGACTCAACGCAAGATGAGAATGGTGTTCAGGAATTGGATGCAGGAACTCACTTCGTAGAGAGGTCTCACATTCTGACTGTAACTGAGAATATGCATTCTCCAGAAACCCACAATGCCTAAGAAGGCTCATGTTTCCTTTTTGTGAGTGAGTGGAAACATAGCTGCTGTTTTGTCAATCACATCCATTAGGATATGGTGGTACCCATCTTGCAATTTAACTCCCCAAAACTGGATGTCTCGTGCAGCTCCCTTGACCTTGCTGCTTTTTATACCAAAACTGGCTTCCAAAAGAATTTAGGTGTTTTTTTTTAACTTTTTCAAGAACTTCTTCTGCTGTGTTGCCTCATATAATGATGTATTGCCCCATACCTAATGTATTGCCAGTGTTCCGGAACACCACCCTTTTCCAATGCAGGTTATCCCTGGTTCTCACTCCTCCTTTGTTGGCCTTACTTGAGAAGGACCCTCTCCCAGATATTCATCATCTTTCATATCTGGTTCTGACTCCGCATCCAGTGATGGCCTTGCTTGAGAAGGACCCTCTTCTAAATCACCCTTTATTGGGCAATCTGACTTTTTTTGGTATTTCTCCCAGGCCACAGAGGCAACTCCTGTCGGTTCAGATTGAGTGGATGTGGCCATAGTAGGTGTCAGTGCAGCTGCTGTGTAGCGGCAGTGCTCATTGTCAGAGTTGGAGTAGCTGTGGTGCTCGCTGTGGGAGTTGGAGTAGAGGCAGTGCCTGCTGCCGAAGTGGCACACACTACAGGAGTTGAGGTGGCTGCACAACACCTACACCTGCACCAATGTTTAATCTGTCACTACACATTCAGGAAAATTAATAATAAATTCAATGATAATGATAAAAATATGATATTTTGATAGTAGCAACCATATCCGAAATCCTCAAAACCTAGTGGAGTCAGCTCGGCACAAAAGCGAGAGGTGCAATTTGCCCGAGGTAAACCTGGAGGTGCAATTAGTGACAAAAGCCAGGCTGCGGCGCCCGAGCTGCACAGGTCCGGTGGCTGCCCAGTTGAGCACAGCGCAAATCGCTCTTAAGAAAAAACGGCCGCGCCGAGAACTGGCACATTGCAAATCAACACTAACAGCAAGTAAACAACAACATAACGCACACGGCATAAGGCAATTCCGGCACTTAATTCTGAAACAAACGATATAATATTGCACTCAGCAATGACATGATGTGAGCGGTTCGTTTTAACTTCCAAAACTTCAGGACTCAGAATTAAAAAATCTGTTGCTTTCTCGACTGAGCTGACAGCAATTCAAACCAAGCAATCTGTCAGAGCTCTGGTCAAGCTCCACCTTGGGCACCAAGTAAATCTGTCAAGGATTAAGTGCTGGGCCAGCCACTAGAAAAATGACAAATACTCTATATTAACCCCTCTCCCTTCCCACAAGGGGAAGGCAAAGTGAATGAGGGGAAGAGATTTATAGTTTGCAAAATCCCTAAAACAACTTTAATGAAAAAGTAAAAATATTAGCAAGAAAATAATTAACTTTATACAAATATATACGAAACCAAAATAGAATTCTCCTAGTGATGATGATGTCACCACTGCTGGTGGTGATGGGATAGCCTATATGTCACCAAACTAGCTGGCATCATACAGGATTCACCTTTCTCAAAGGAGGAAGGAGATCTTTGATCAGGAGCTTGTGGGGCTCATTTACAGAGCTTTAAACTGGACTTGAAAGGAGAGTGGGATAATATCAGGTTTACCTGTGACATGCTGTGGGATGACATGCTGTGGTTAGAAGGACAGGGTACTAGCAGTGGCCCTCAGTGTGTTGCTCTGAGGTGGGCTGGGTACACTGTGGCACACTTGAAATCTTACAGAAATGACCCAGGGACTCTTGAGGTAATAGGAGCCAATGGGTAAACACTGGTGAAATACCTCAGAGGAATCAAGGAGAGTTCCTCTAAGGAGGTGACACGGCCGACAGCCCAGCTGAAGTGCCTCTACGCCAATGCACACTGCATGGCCAACAAACAGGAGGAGCTGGAAGCCACCACGCTACTAGAATACCACTGAAACTTGGAGGAATGAATCCCGCAACAGGACTGCAACTATCAATGACTACAGATTGTTCAGAAGGGACAGGCAAGGAAGGAGGGGTGGCGTTGTTGCCACCTACATCAAGAAATGGTTAGAAGCAGAAAGCACAAAGCATGGATACTCATCGCTGTTGATAAGCATGTAGTGCCTGAAGCAGACACTGATGTGGGGTGGAGATCCCGTGGTCAGCGTTGTGATGATTCCGAATGTGGAATGAGATCAGGTTGTGGTCCTGGCCTTCCCATTCTCTTGCTCATTGCAGCAGCTGTCTGTCAAAGACATTTGGCTGTTCCTGGCAGATGATATCAAGGCTGAAAAGCCCATCAATGAATGTTTCTGCAACTATGAGCCCACTTAATGATTTCCCTAGAGCCCTATCCTGACACTTAACAGATTAATAGAAAACTGAAGTATAAATGTGAGTCCTATTTCAGACCTACGTTGTGGGACAAGAATTCAACATCAAATCCTAAAGACAGACTGATGGGTTTGTTCTCCTTGCCCGTCCCAGAAGGGATGCCTTTTGGTAGCACTTGTATATCGGCTACACTAGGTGTATATCTGTTTGTTTGTCTTCCCCTGCGATATTATGTTTGTTATTACAATTGTGGTTTTGAACTATATAGCGATTTCTGTAGCTTAGTACATTTATCACCAGCAATCTTAAAGAATCTGTGTATATTGCAAGTGTAAATAAACTGTGCAACCAAACCTATGGCACAATAGTCTGTCTGTGCATCTGGTGTTGGACTTCTAATCACGGGAAAACTGCTGTTTGTGTGTCCGACTGCACCCTGGACTGCTTGACTGCCCACTTTGAGAATTAGAATTGACAGATTTCCAGAGAACAAGACCTCTCTTTTTGGTTTCTGTGTGTTTCCCACCACCCCCCGGTTCTCCTCCTTTCCTTTGTTTTGAGGCCACCACAGAGCTAGCTGGCCACCTCTAGGGGTGGTCCCAGTGCCCCGGTCCCTTCAGACAGTGGCACTTCCCTCCGTCTCACAGAGGGTCTTTCCTCGGCCTTCACCTTCCAAGCCGCTCTGGGGATGTGAGTGCCCTCCTCTCCATGTCCCTCAGGCGCACAGGCACCCGGACAGGGCTCGGCTCAGAGCTGAGCCCTTCCGTGGCCCTGCGAGGCCTCGTGTTTCTCAGGGTCATCCTCGGCCCTTCGCCAGGAGACCCGCGTGAGTGGCCTTCGTCACGAGCGCTCCACAGCCGAAGGCCTGACTGAGCACGGTGGTACTCACGTCGCCCAGCAAGGATGTGCTAGTCCCCTGAGGCCAGGCGTCTCTGTGCCTTGAAGGTCAGACCTTGAGCTGGGGGAGATTGCGCAGAGGCCGGGCTCGCTGCCCCGGCGAATAACAGAAAGCTGGGTGTGGCACTGCGCACCGTGGGATGGCCACGGATGGCAGGGCCCTGGGTGCCTCTCTTTCTCCTCCGCCTGCTTAATTTCTGTCCTGGGCAAAGGGGAGCAGGGCACAGCCTCGGGGGCTGGCGCCAGAACCGCTTGCAGCCGGGTCGCTCCAGGTAGCTCCCCCAGCCCACCCCGTGGGCCTGCACCTGCAGAGATGTGCGAACGAGGAGGACTGGCAGATTCAGGATTGCCTCCGGGGACGCAGCCCACGGCAGGACGGAGCCCACTGGCCTAGGGAACGCAACGCTGCGCTGAGCTCCTCCCCGGGACTGCTGGCGCTGCCCGTTGTGCATCTGAAATAATTCCTGGGATTCATCAGTGGCTCTCTTTAACCCAGCAGTCCGTTGAGTCCCTGCTGCAACCAATGCGGCACAGGCACATCCAAGAGAAAAATGCAGGCTTCCTTTGCACATTGTTTTGGAGCTTTTGAGGTGTGCCGATGAATAATGGAGCTCCTTCCACGAGAGCTCTCACCCGAGACTGGCCTTGTCTCCATTGCTGTGCAATGTCAGGAGCGAAAGACGAGAGGCTCCCTCAAACCCAGGAACTACGGAGAAACCCGTAGCTTTACCAAGGGAGGAACTGTTTTGGGTACTCAGCTGGTTGGGATCGGAGAAGAGGGGAGACTGAAACGTGACTCTGTTGCAAAGCTGACGTGCAGTGTCTTTAATGAGAGGAAGACGGGAGGTTAAGCAATGCGTTTTGGAGGCCGCGTAAAGCTCAGAGAAGTGTTGCCACGTGGAGGAAAACCTCCGGGCCAGGGCTGCTGCTTTTGCAGTTGCCCTTCAGGGCTCTGGCAATCACGTCTCACTTGGCCGCGTTGCTACGGAAGGAAGGCGGAGGCATTTGCATTTGGTGGGGAGCAAAAGGTAAAGGAGAGCAAGAGAGGGCAAGAGAGAGGCTTCCTTGAGTTGAGGCGGAAGGGCAGTGCAGGCCCCTTCCTCCAGGCGGAGCGGTGGGAGCTTGGCTCCTCAGCAGACCGTGGCCGCACTCTCAGGGCTGGCTCCAGGGCTTTCGTCGAGGCTCCGGGCACTGGACCACGGGCAGGCAATCCACGGGCTTCAGCATAAGAGGTTGCCCCGTCCCAGAGCCCCGCAGAGCCCACGGCCCAGACCGGACCACCCAAAGCCCCCCAGCCCCAGGGAGCCCCCAGAGGCAATGGGCACGCTGCCAGCACTGAGGGAGCTCCCCACGGCAGCCGAGGCGGTGGATCCCACGGCCGTGCTCTGGGGGAAGGAGCTGAGGATTGGGCCCGGCAGCGTCACCAGGACTGGCGAGGGCTGGATGGCGACGCTGGAGTCGGCGCACCGGATGACGCACGGCTCGTTGCAGCTGTTGGCGAGCGGGGTCGGGCCGCAGGCAGCTGGCGCGCACGGGCTGTAGCACGACATGTCTGGCAGAGGGAGACGACCCTGCAACAGCGGGAGGGAGCAGAGGGCGTTAGCTGTTGGGCCCTCTCAGACCCGCAGCTTGGCTCCTGGGAGAACAAAGAGTGCGTGGGAGCTCAGCAGAGGTGCCCCCATCCAAGTGAAGCGCCTTCACTGCCTCTCCCTCAGCCGGCCTTGCCACTCCCAGGCATGCCTGCCCCACGGAGGTACTCTGTTACTTCTAGTTGCTCCACCACCAATGGTACGCCTGCAGGCTGCAAGGATATTTCACAAGAGTCCTTCTGCTCGGCCTTGAAGGTGCCCCAGCGAGAGCGCTCAGTAAGCCCCCTCCCACCATGAGGAAACGGATGGCAGGTTTTTCAACGCAACGGGGCTCCTGAAGACAGCGGCCGCTCTGGAAGAAGACGGCTGTGGTGGGACTAGCTCTCCTGAGGAAGTTCCTCGTCACGCCAACAATGCCAAAGGAGCATTGCCGAGCTGCAGATGGCGGAGGAAGAGCCCGGTCGTTGGTCGGAGAGCGCCGGCCATACGTCCTGAACCTTGCAAGGAACCACGGCTGGCAAAGAAACCAACCCATGCCCTGTTTGGCATCCTAGAGCGCTGGCCGAGGCGAGGGAGGCAAAATGCACGCAGCCCTCGCCACAAACACCGTCCTGCCAACTGAGGAGATGAGGAGACAAGAGGCAAAATGAACTGAGACTTACCGACTTGACGAGAGCAGAGGAGGGCACGAGGAGAAGGTAGAGGCGCTGGAAGTTGGGCACACTTTTATACTGCGGCCCAGAGCCGCAGGGGAGCTGAAAAGTGACACAAACGTGAAGCATGTTGAGAAACAGCAATTTTGGCTTCTCCAAGCTCTGCCGGTAGATGAAAGACATGCCTCCTTTGCCCAAAATGCTTGGCCTCCTTTTCATCCTGGGTAGCACTGAAGTGATTTTGTTGATAGCAATTATGTCGCTTCCCCAGACCAAGGCTCGTTTGAGGTTTCATTCCAGTTGCCGGTGAAGCCTTGCAACAGCTTCGGGACGCGAGGAGGTGCTGTGCGCACCCTGCCCTTCCTGGGGAACGTGGCCACCGCTTACGGGGGGCTTTGTCTGTGGAGCACGCCTGAGGGCCACTCAGAAGGGTCTCTCTTCGACGAGCTGTGGCGCACCCTGAGCAACAGCAGTGGCTGCAGGCTGTGGGGTTGCTCAGAGCCCAGCCGAGCCTCTGCAGGGCGGCTCTTCTGCTGAGGGACAGAGAGCGCAGGAGACGCAGACCACCGGGGTGACTGGAGGGCGATGGTCAAACGAGGCCCTGCTGCAGTCTGGAGAGAAAGCCCGTTGTGTGCAGGGACGGGGACACGGGGGCCATTGCTGGAGTGGGTGAGGCTACTCGGTGGCAGATTTCTGCTCCCCTCAGGCCTCGCTGATGCACAGCCTTTGCAGCCATGCAAAGGGAGCCCAGCGGTTCAGCTGCTGTCTTCAGTCAGGGCAGGCCAGAGTGTTTTCTTTGGGAGCTGCGCAGCCCTTGCCTTGCCCGCCGGGACTTTACTCATTACTCTCCTGAGGGGAAGCAACAACTCCACATGGCCCTGGAGAGCCATGAAAGCGCCTGCTGACTCATGCCTGAAAGTGAGCCATCACCGAGTGGGCCCGTTTGCTTCAGCGCAGTCTTCCCAAACAACACTCCTCTCTGCATCATTGCGAGGTGGCTTGTTCAGGTCACTGAGCCAGAGGGTCTGGCTTGTTTTCAGTGGCTCAGGGACTGATGGGCACCTTTGGGGCCCTTTAATTGCGAGGTGGCACCAGCAGACCACCTCAGAGTCACCTGTGAGTCCCCAAAAAGTGCTGAGGCGCTATGAGAGACCTCAGCTCCACCTCAGCACGAATCATCCATGCGCTGGCATCAGGGGCTCTGGGGGGAACGGAGTCAGACATGTGGAGGCCCCCAGGCGCAACCTCAGGTCCGCATTCCCGCAGAAATGCAGCTTTTTGTGCTGTGCTGTCATGGCTGTTAGCTTCTTGCCTAACCACTTGGTGACTCCTTGAAAGCCTGTCATGCTTCTTGGTGAAACAGCGGCCAAAGGAGGATAGTAGGGACGTGCCACTCCCGAACGTTTCTGGAGCACAGAGCGACTCGAGGAAAGTTGGCGCCCCTTTGTATCCAGGGCCTGGGGAGCCTGCTTTTCTGAGGGGCGGCTGTGACAGAGCGCTGGACTGAGACTGAAGCCACTGAGGGGCACCAGATGGTGCCCCCTGCTCACCTACCAGACATAGAGGAGGCTGTGCTGCTCTGGAAAGGTCTAGGGGGAGCTGAAAGGCCAGGCACGTGTCGCCAGCCCCGAGAGCTGCCTAGGAAAAGCCTCTGACTGCCTGTGCTGCTTGCGAAGATGGGCCGTGCTCCCAGCCAGGCAGCCGTGCCGTTTGGGGGAAGGCTCTTGGAGGGCGGATGTTCTCTTCTTCTGCAAAGGACCGGTGGCTCTGACACGCTCTTCTCCATAGAGGCAGAAAGAGGTCCCAGGAGTCAGTATGGCGCCAGGGTGGGAGGCAGCCACCCGTGCCTCTTTTCCGGGTGGAACTGGAAGTGCACTGACAAAGCAGCCGCTGATGCTCCGTCCTGAAAGGCTCCGAGGCTCTGTGAGCGAGGCAGTCAACCCGCCGCGTGTCCGCAACTGAACGGCAGGGAGGTGGCTGCCTATCACTTCCAGCCCCCCAGGCCCTTTGAGAGGTGGCCCTTTGAGAGGTGGCCCGGCACCGCAGAAGAGGCACGGGTTGCCCGCCACAGCCTCTGTAGGGGAAGCTGCCATCAGGAAGAAGCCCTGAGGAAAACTCCTCGAATGGGATGACCCGCCCTGTGGCTGATCTGTTCCCAGCTGGTGCAGTGATGGAGGAGTGCTCAAACTGCTGCTGCGCACCAGCAAATGCCAAAGGCCCTGGCGGGTAGGGAGAGAAGTTGAGTAGAGCCATGTTGCTTCTCCCTCTCTGCTCTCCCTGCTAGCAACGGAGAGGTCGTGCAAAGAGGAGCAGATGCCGGGACAGCCCCTCTGCTCCTCACGTAGCC
>VWZK01016527.1:1162247-1178839 GCA_013396935.1 Baryphthengus martii | reverse complement strand
GAGACCAATACCCACCTCACTACAGCCTCATTTGACAAAGGAGCTCAGTGGCTCCTCTACCCTGTCCCGGGGTGCTCCTCAGAGGCTGAAAAGCTCCACATCATGGGATCCTCCACCTGTGACAATGAGCTACTATCAGAAGGTCTCGGTGCCAGCTGAAGGGCCCATGCTTTAGAATACCCTGGTCCTTCCACAGTGGCAGCGGCGAGAGAGATGCTGCTGGGCTGGTTTTGAGTTTCAGGTGGAAAGAGATCGCAGCGTGGAGGACAGAAACGCAGCTCAGCTGTTCAAAAGCTCACCTCCTGCTGAAAAAGTGGAAGGTGCAGAACAGCCCTGCCAGCTGGGGACACGTGTGTCACTGTCCCAAGCTCCCATTCTGTGGTGGCTAATACCTGCCAAGCCTCTTTTATAATTAGGGTCCCTGGCCAGACAGGCAGCCGGGGCTCTGCGGCCACATGCGGGCAGATCCCCTGCACAGGGAGTGGGATGGAGCGGGATGAGCCACGGCAGAGGGAACCACCAGGGGTTCATCCTCCTCGGGCAGCTCCCCGGGTGCTGCACCCACAGTGAACTCGGTAACGAAGGTGCTCAGGCGGCGGCAAGTGAAGCCGAGCAGGATGTGACTCCTGCATGAGTAGCTTTGTTGTCCTTCCTCTGGTCTGACACTTGCTTTCTGTTTGGATTAAAGGCACACGAGTACTTTACTCCTTCGGGAGCTTTTCCAAGGACACCATCCGAGTTCAGTAGCTTTGGATTCTGCAACACCAGTTAGTCAGCACTGACTAGTCTGGAATGATCGTGTTTGATTAGTTTTTAACCTCTCTCTGGAGTTCAGAGGAACACAAAGGTAACGGGAAATCGGGGCAGAGCTCTGCACGCCCGAACGCTCAATCTCTTGAAATGCAAAATCTCCTTAATTAAGGAAAAAGGATGC
The DNA here is from genome assembly GCA_013396935.1 of Baryphthengus martii. Classification (NCBI taxonomy): domain Eukaryota; kingdom Metazoa; phylum Chordata; class Aves; order Coraciiformes; family Momotidae; genus Baryphthengus; species Baryphthengus martii. Next base: position 1,177,905 of record VWZK01016527.1, on the reverse strand, counting down.
TAATTGAGTATAATTTTATCGCTTGAGCAGATCCACATTAACCAACACTTAACGCTGCTGTTGCATTTTTCACTGAAAGATTCATAAATGCCTGAAAGTCCATTTGCTAGATGGGCAGCTGCTACTACACACAGAAAAATAAGGCAGAGGGGTGATTTGCTTAGTGATGCCGAGCAGGCTCCTGGCACAGGGGAGGGCAGACTCCAGAGTCCTAGTCCCCTCCAATTCCTGCCTTCCCAGAGCTGGGATGAAACCCTGAATGCTCTCCATCGTTAGGCTGGGTACCACCCCTGTGTGTCTTGTCAGCCGCGTGCAAACAGTCGTGGCAACACCCTGGAAGGAGGTACGAGACCTGGAGCTGGAACCACTGAGGTTGAGCAGGAAGAGCGAAACTTGGGAAGGTTTTGTCAGGGATAAGAAAAGTTGTCTCATGTTGTAATTTCAGCAACTCTCTGCCAGTTTCACTAATGAAATAATATTTCTTCCACCTCATCTTTTCATTTCCCATTTTAATTAAAACCTGACCAGCAAACCACCTCCTCACTCCAGCACAGGCAGATGACAATTAGCAAAGACAGTCTTTCCAATCATGTTTGTTGGCTTTTTCTTTTTTTTAAGTATTTCAGGAATTTCTAATTGAATTCAGATTCACGTCCTGAAAACTCTACACCTGCTCTGAAAGCAAATAAAACTTTGAACCGAAACCCAGCTGACCTAGTTCAGATTTAAATTCAGGTTACCTTGGGAGCTGGCTCCAGAGGGCAGTGCCCCTCTGCCACAGCCCACCTGGCACAGCAGCACAGAACCTGCGACTGGCCGAGTGCCAGAGGGCAGCTGACCCCTGCATAGCGACCGCCCCAAACCCCAGCAAAGAGGGGACTAAGTCTCCTCCAGGAGCGAGGCACCAGCTGCAGAGCAGAGCTAAAGCAAAGCCTGGCGCTATTTGCCCTTAAGCCAGAGTTTTCCATTTTCCCCACCAGCTCCTTTCCACACCCAGGGGAACTGGATGCACAAAGGTGGGCCCAGGAGCCCGGCCGGTCTGCAGCTGCCCACCCCCCACAGCCCCCCCCAGGCACACACTGGGACAGTGCCTGGGAAGCCTGCCTGCTTTCCACCAGGAGGTTCGAAAAAATTATCCTTGCTATCCTTGTTATCTCCTGAACAACTTCATTTTTGTCATGACTCCATTTTCTGAAGGGAAAAATACTCCATTAGGAAAGCGTCCTGTTGCTGCTTGGAGGATTTGGACTTTTCCAGACGATGGCGATGGAGCAGGGAGGGGGTGTCTCTGTGATCCTGCTGAACAGTGAGCCCCTTGGCACAGCAACCCTGCCTCCTCCTGCAGCCAGCAACGGCAGAAAGTTTAAACTAACAGGGTATTCTGGGGCCCCCTTTAAGCCACGTGTCCTCCTTGACTCCACAGGCGGCGACTGAAATGGAGGTCACACTCCTTTCTGCTCCTGGTTGCCAGTTTGTTCCTTCCCCTACCTGCTGAAATTGAAACAAGGGAGTCACTGCAGAAGGGGTTTGATGCTGCCAGATGAAATAAAAGTGTTTTGCTCCAAACTTTGCTCCCCGCCCGGGGCAGCACGTCACAGCCCCGCAGCTCAGAGCACGCCGCCGAGCTCACGCTTGTCACGGACAAAGTCCAGCAGCGCCCGACCCTTGTCCACACACAGACATGTGGAAGATGAAGCAACACATCTTTCCACCTCAGCAGGGCTACCGTGAGACCCCCTTCGATGACACTCTGCCACATTTTGGGAAGCATCACCAACAGGCAGAGGTCATCTTGGTCTCAAGTCTCCCTCCATGAGTCTGCAAAACTCAGAGCCCCAGAGCCATGGCCTGGGCTGGTGGGAAGGGATCTCCAGTGGCCATCGAGGCCAAGGTGCTGCTCAGCAAGGGGCTGGCCTCTCAGCTGGGTCAGGATGGGTGCCCAGACTCACAACTCTTGCACAAAAGTGTTGTGATAATTATGTTTGAAGGTCTTCCTACACGATAAAGAATATTAAATTAAAAAAAACGTATTTGAATTCAGAATTTGGGTTCAGACAGGAGAACTTGGCCAGGCCTACAGCAGGTCAGCTGGAAGAGCACCTGGATGCAAAACTGCATGAAATAAGGACAGTATTAGGTGAAAAGCACCAAAGTCCCTGTGGATGTAATAATGTGGCTGCGGTAATGAAATCAAAGTGTTATCACTTCATCCATTTCTCACAGGGGCAGGCCCCTGACACGGCTCATCGGGCTTTGGGGTTTCCTTTTCTTTGTATATTCTGACTTTACTGAAGCATTTTGGGGGGACAGCACCCACAGCACAGTTGTGCTCCAGCAGACCGGCTGTCCCCAAGATTACTTGGAGCTTCATACGGGGAGATGCTCTGGCAGCAGGAGCTGATCCTCACACCACAACTGTTTCCCTTCCAGCCCCTCTGGCCCCAGTTCTCTCCCGCCAAGCCTCCAGCACACACCCGCAGCGTGCCCAGCGCCTGCCGAGCCCCTGCCCGGCACAGGCAGTTGTCCGTGGCCGCGCTGCCAGCAGGGAGCTGTGCCCCGGCCAAGGGACGCAGCTGAAACCGGAGCCGAGGTGCTCGGGGAGCCAAGCTCCCTCCAGCCCTTCTGCAGAGCTGGCAGCGCTCGCCGCTCCTCTCCTCAGCACGTCCACCCGCAGCAAGGGCAGAGCTCCTGCTGCTCCCATTCCCGAGAGCACCGCCGAGGTTATTCTCGTGCAAAAGGAGCCAGGCCAGCAGCAGAGCTAAATTTGGGCTCCAGAGGCCGAGCTGCCCCAGTGATACCGTACCAGAGCCGCAGCTGCTGCGGCACCGGCTTCACCTGCAGCCTCCAAAGCTGCTTTACCCAAGCGGGTGGCTCTGGTGGTGGGCACCGGCCGAGCCTGGCACACGGAAAGCCGGCAAGCAGAGCCGGGCTGCGGAGCATCATCTCCCTGAGCAGCTCTGAGCGGTCACACGTCTCGGCCTTCCCTCGGCTGACGATATTTAGGTTAAGCCTCAGGTGCTTCCGTCGCTTTGCAAATTCAGCCAGAGCTCTTCTTCCAGATGACGTTAAACTCATGCAGCTCTCCCAGCTATAAAGCCTGGCTTAATCAAAGTCGCAATTAAACCTGACAACCTCCTTGTGCACTCTCCTAAATAAGATTAGGAACAGCTAAAATTAGTCTAATTTAGTGTTAATCATTAATCCTTTTATCCACTGTTAATCCAATTTAAATGTCCACACAATGAGCTTGCACAGACTTTATTACTCAAATTTAAACCAAAATTGAATTAAATATTATTTAATTAAATCAACACAATCTGAGTGCTGCTACAAGAGGCGTTTGCCACAGACAATTATCAGCTGCTTGGTTAACCCTCAAAATTATCCTGGGCTCTATGTTCTCCTGGGCTCTCAGTATTTGGGGGTTGCACGGACATCTCCATCTAGAGTCCATGACTAAGAAGCCCTCAGGTTGGACAAGAGACTTTCAAATACAAGGTTCAGGAGGCAAAGAAAATCCTGCCTTTTTTTTTTTTTAAAGGCAAAATGTCACGATTCCAACACTTCACACTGACCTTTGTTTCTGGGATTGCGTACGGCCCAGACACGCTGCCTTCTGGTGTTTGTGCAGCGCCCGAGCAGCTCTCACCGCTCCTTGCTCTGCGGGGCTGGAAGGACAGAGCACATCTCACCCCCCAAGGAGCCAGTTGCCTCGTGAGGAGCCAGCCCTGGCTGCAGGTACGGTGACCTTGAACTTCCCCTGTCTAATTGCTGTCTCCTCCAGCTATCTTTCCTGCAACGGTCACTTTACAAAGCATTGCAGAAGAGAAAAACATGGCTCGAATGCAGGAATCAGCCGCAACCTTTGCTGCCAAGTTGGCAGAGAAGATAAGGACCTTTTATTTAAAGAAAAAAAAAAAATCCAGACACTGAGGAGGGATAGACAAGTCTTTAGCAACTTTTATAGCCAGTCTTGCAATACAATTTCCTAAGCACATTCAAAACTTGCAAAAAAAAAAAAACCACCCAAAAAACCCCCAAGTTTTCACCGGCGGTTTCCTTGGAGAACTCTGCTTGCTATGGACACCCTCCTGCCCGGGGCGGGGGCTGTGGGGAAAGCCTCCAGCCTCCCTCCGAGGACGTGCGGGATGTGAGGAGCGAGGGGGTGACTCACTGCTCCACACATGCCCACGGCAGAGCTCAGCAAGGAAGGAAAGAAAAAAAAAATATACCACTCGACAAATTCAAGGGTCACATCCCCAAGACGAGGAGCAGGGTGCGGGGCACTCGCGCCTGCAGCCCAGAGAGGGCAGGAAAAGGGAGGAGGAAAACAGGGTCCTTGCCTGGAGGACTGCAACCCAAAGTTTGGAATTGTGGCCCCAACGAGCCTGATTTTAGGTTGGTTTTAATTAGAGAATGGTTTTGTTTGGAAGGGACCTTAAAGATCATCCAGTCCAACCCTCATGAGCCAGTTCAGTGATGTTAGGGCAGATTTTGGGCAGTGTCACCTTGTAGGGCAGTTTCTCAGAAGGGAAGTGTTTAAATCATCCAACAAAAAAGAAAACGGACCCCGTTCCAGCAGTGCCCGCATTTCTCAGAGCTCTCCTCTGCCCCTTCCCACACTCAAAGAGGAAAGCGGTGCCCAGCCTGGGCTGTGCCACGCACACGGACACACCGGCTGCGGTACCAGTGACGGCGCTGGGGCAGGAAGGGGAAACACAGCACCAGTGACTCACATCACAAGTTGTTCACGTTACAGAGAGGTTTCTCCAAGGCAGGCCAGGATAAAACCCAGCTCAGAGACATCATATCTCCATTCCCTGCTCAACTGTCCCCTCCTTTCCATGCCCTGGGGACAAGGAGTAAGAGAACCCCCTTTTTCTTTCCCCGGAGGCACCAGGCAGCAGCACCTTTTGCAAGGGCTCCCTTTGAGCTTTACCCTCTTCCCACATCCACCAACCCCTCCTCAAAGCACTGCTGTCCCATCAGCTGGGTTGGGATTCCCATACACTGCCCTGACAGAGCAATTCCCAACATCTCAGCCATAGGCATCGCATGAGAAATCTGTTCAGACACCATCACCTGTTCCACAAAATTAGAAGTTGTAAATCCCAGCAACTTCTTGGGGCTTTAGCAACTTCTCTAAGGGCAGGAGCCGCTGAAATGTATATGGATCTCCAGGCAGAGCCGTATACATGCACTGATGGGGCCACCAGTGGGAGCAGATGATGTAATGTGCTGCATGGTTATTGATGCAACGCTCTGCGGCAGCAAGCCAGGCGAGAAATGTGACAGTGCTGCCTTCTGGTTTTCCCCAAAAAGGAAATACGCAGTCTTTTAGGTGAATCACAGGCAGTGACACGTACAACGGGGTGTCACAGATTTGCAGCGGCAAGCGTAGGAAAAGTGGAAACGGGGTCTTAACAAGCTGCCTCTGACTTTCACCGACTTCCACATTTCCAGTTATTCTCTTAACTGCCAAGAAATCCAGGTGCTGTCACACGCTGCGTCTCCCCGCTTTCTAACGGTCCCCTTTGCCATGAGCCACCTTTAATAAACATCTTCACACCTTGGTCTGGGTAACACCTTTGTTCCACTTCACTAAGGCTTTTTTTTTCTTTTTACCCACTTCACCGCAAGGCAAAACCGGCTGCTTTGCTGAATCGGACTGTGCACAAATCCCAGCCCTAGACCCAAACGCTGTTTTATTTGCCAAGCTGGGGACCTACAAACCACCTCACCCCCAAGCACCACCTCAGTAAAGCCTGTATATTAATTATATGGAATTATATAAATTATACATGGGATAATATATTAAATATGTTTCTCAGGGAAGTGGCCACGGTGCTGCATGACAAGTTGCATATTATTTTTCTGGCTGTGAAAACAGACTTCGGGGTAAGTTTTTTGGAGGGATGAAGGGGCTGCACTAAGAAGTGGAAAAAAAAAAAAGTTTTTTTTAGCTTGTNAGCTGCGGAGCCGAGCCGAGCCCGGCTAGGTCAGCCTAGCCCAACCCAGCCCCAGCCCCGGCAGCGCTCACCGCCCCCTCCCCGGCCCCGCAGCAGCAGCAGCCGCCGCCTCAGGGTAAGAGGAAAGGGCGATGGGGAGCGGGTGGGATGCGGTGGGAGCCAGGAGATGCTGTGCAGGATGCGGGGATATGGCGAAGGACGGGGCGGGGGGACGACGACACTCGGATGGATTCCTCCCCAGCTTGCGGCAGCTCAGCTCCGGCTGCCAAGGGTCTGCTCGGAGCGAGCAGCTCCTTCCTCCAGCTGCCCCCAACACCGGGGATGGGTTTTGCTGAAGGGAGCCTCCAGCAAACGTCCAAACTCCCCCCTGAAAGCAGGGCTGGGGAGGTTGAGGAGAGCTTGGACTGCCTGGGGGGGGCTCTGACCACTGCAGGAAAAAGCAGCTGGATTAACTAACAACCCTTCTCTCTTCTCTTGTAGAGCTGACCTTTTCCCAGCCTGCTGCGGTAAAATGGAAACCATGCACGAGCTGATCCCTTTTGCCAAAGAAATGCTCAGCCAGAAGCCCAACAGGAAGATGGTCAAGCTGTACATGCTGGGCAGCGTACTGGCTTTCTTCGGGGTGGTTATTGGCCTGGTGGAGACAGTCTGCAGTCCTTTCACCTCTGAAGGGCGGCTAGAGGAGGAGGAGGAGAAGAAACCTGCTGCGACGCAAGAGCAAACGCTTCCCCAGAAACAGGAGGATTTGATCTTGGACAAAAGCAAGAAGCCGGTGGCGGTGCAGAGGGCCCTGGTGACCAGACAGGCCGGCCTCTAAGAGCCCTGCGGCCAGAGAGATGCCCGCTGAGCAACCAAGCACAAGAGACTCTGCTGTCCAGGCATCCCTGGTGGTGGTTCCAGCAAGAAGAGAGAAGCGTTGGCTGAAGGAGGACACCGCAAGAGCAAGACTTGAAAGAAGTGAACGGTTATATTTGCTGCTGTGCAGCAGTGGGGAAAAAATACCTTTTGTTGGTATAAAAATGTGCAAGATGCACAGCATGGTTTCTTATTTTTATTACAGATGCATTTTGCAAGATCAATAAATATTTTATACGGTACCAATGCTCTCAAGCCGCATTTCTTCCCAAATGCAAACAGGTTTCACTCACAGCTCTGGCTCTGGGTCAGGGGCAGCTGGGACATAGGCTGCTCTGGGACCAAGGGGGTGGTGTTTCTGTACCTTGAGCAGCTGCTCCCTTCCAAAACAGGCCACCTGGCTGGGGGGAGGAGGCGGCATTTGTCTCACATGGGTGACAGACACATGCCCTGAGTTGGAGGTGGAGTTGTACTTTGTGGGGTTATCTGGGTTTAATGGCACAGATCGCTCTGTGGCTCTTGGCCACGCATGCCCAGAACTGGCTAAGGAAACCCAGCCGTCCATCCCCAGCAATCCTCTAACAGACTACGGCTGCTGCACAGCCAAAAAACTTCTACCTTTCCTGGGATCCTTCAGAAATCCACCACAGACATCTAATTATGCAGAATAACAGCTTCCGGTATTAGAGGGATGGAAAACCTGAGGCATAAAGAGACCTGATGGTGCAGTCAGTGTGCAAAGGGAGATCCAAGCTTCAGGGCTGTACCCAGGGCACTGCCAGACTCATTAGAAGACTTTCACCTATTCATAAATCTTTCCTGGGCTTACTAAGAATCTATTGCATTCAGGACCACATTATGTTAGTCAAAGAAACCCTCCAGGCAGCCACAGCTGAACAATCCTGACCATGCCACGGAAGGGAGGAAAGGGAAACGATCCCTGCCCGATGGGCTCCACCACTTCTGGGTTTAGACCTCAGGTTGTCTTCACACACGATGCCTTCCCTCATCATGCCAGCACCCTGCTGCCCACACCTGCTCTCCACAGTTACCCAGTCATGGAGTTTATGAGCTTAAAGCGAAGAGGTTTGTGGAACAATCAGAATAGCTTTCCTAAGACGGCTAACGAGATTAGACAGTTAAAGCAGGCGCTGCACTGGCAGCTCTGGAGCCAGCTTGGTAAAATCACATCCTGCAGGAGACAATCTCCCGCCTGCTGACGCAATGCAAGCTCAGAGGTCGTCACCTCCCGTGTATTACCCTAAAAGGTCAGCCCGAGAGATCAAACATTACTATTTTCACCACAGGTTGATCTTAGAACCAGTTCTCTACAGTGCTGGAACTAAACACGTGCTAATGGCTGATTTTACAATGACTATATAAAGTCTTATTTAAACCACACCATGATACATTCAGAGTGCATGGAGGCTTAATAAGCCATTTAACACCACTGTAACTACGATGAATGACAGACTTGCCAGATGCAGTAGATTAAAAGGTTTCAGCAAACTTTCCCGTCTTTAAACCATGGCACGACTTTCCAAACCAGCCTCTTTCCTCAGCCCCATCTCCCCAGGTCCCTCACATCTGTATTACACCACCAGGCAGACTGAAGCAAGCCCTGGTCAATGCAACAGCCACAGACACAACTCCACACAACCAGCAAACGGCATCCACGCACCGGCAATGGAGCACGGCAGAGTCATTCCGAAAGCCCACGTGTGAATCGCAAAGAGAAATTTTAATTACAAATATCGGGATATACCAGAGAGCAACCAGATGGGCTACGATGCACAGTCAGGACCGGTAAGGACACCTCGGGCAAGCTGCAGTCTAGGAGCATACGGAGCGCTTAAGAGCGAGTTAAACCGAAGTCCTGAGGGATACGCTCTTGTGCCACACATTGCCTGAGGTGCGAGTTAGATTACTGAGCATCACATGAGGCTGATTTCTGTTATCCTCTTTCTTTCAAGACTTGTCTGAACCCAGTTTACTTTAACCTGTGAGTGTGACCTTTTCCCAGGGCATTAAATCCTCAGGAGCATTGCAGCTGGCATGAGATCCAAGGAGTATTTGTCTGTACCCATCCTGCAACACCTCTTCAAAGATTTCATTTCAGCTTGGCACCGTTGTCCTGACTTTCATCATACAGAGTTGAAGGCCACCTAAAATCCAGCAGCCCTCCCTCACAGGCCAATCATTTCAAGGGCATGAATCAAATATCTTTAGAGCCCTCGCTTGCTATTTGCAGCTTAGACTGTGGATGCTTCAAGAGCTGCCAGGCTAAAATTAGGGGCCAGATAAGCATATCAGCCTCTGCTAGCCAACACCAAGGGCATTGGGAACGCGAGTAACAGCCAAGACTTAAAGCAGCCACAGGACCAACAATCAGATATCAAGGCAGCAATTCCAGACTTGTTTATACAGGAAAAAAAAAAAAAGATTAATGCTTAAATATGGCTCAAACATCACAATATTTTCTCTAAACGGGCAGTGATGAGGAGCATCCTATCAAACCAAAAATCAGTGCTACAATAAGCTCAAGCCTCCCTTGGGACCATTTTCTGGGAAAGAAAAAAAAAGGAAAATCCTGTGCATTTAACAAAGATTCAATAATGGGTTGAAGAAAGCCAATCATCACTCAAAATAGGAAAAAAAAAGTGATATCCTAATTCCTGACAAGTGCGTTTGAGTCCCTGAGCTGTGAGCACAAACTTGCCCCAGCGCTGCCCCAGAACGTGCTCCCCCAAGTGGCGGGGGGCTGAGGGCACGGCAGGGGCTCTCCAGCAGCTCTCCTCCCCGTGTGCTGTCAAAACAAGTTTCCTTCACATCTTCATTTCCTCCAAGTGAGCTCCTGGCAGCACTAACTGAAGAAACTCTCCTGGGCAGTGTGGCTCGCACAGCGCTCAGCATCAGCCCTTGAAAAATATGCTTTGAACAGGCGAGTGATAGAGAAGTGACCAGGAGCTGGGGGATACAGCCGGGAAAATTCACGTGAAGCCCTTCCAGAAGGCAAGGGCTGCTCCTTGTCCCTGGGGCTCCCTCCCACCGGTCCAGGGCTGGCCACGCCACTGGGATCTCTTCTGCCAAGGCACGAAGGTTTGGCGGCAGTGGGACCAGGACCAGCTGAGATGAGAAGACACTTCTCCACAGCCACTAATTCCTGCCCTGCTCTCCCTTCCCTCGCTCCCCGCCCCCATGAAAAGGTTAAAAACAAGTTCTTAAGTTGCACAGAGCAAAACAAACTCAGAAAAAGCTGTGAGTGGGAGCAAAGAGCAGCAGTGCCCTGGAAGGGCGACCGGCAGCCAAGAGCAAACCCACGTCAGCGGGGAAGCGCAGCCAGATCCGGCTGCTCCAGCCACCGCCGCAGCCCCCAACCCTCCCGGGAACCACACCGGCAACCCCCACACTGCATCTCCACACAGGACACCCTAAAGGGCACGTACACAAACTTTCTTTTATAAAAAGTTTAAGTTGTGTCCAAAACATTCGGTATTTCAGTCCTTTACCATCATCGCTGGTAACTTTGACACAAAACCCCCAAACCAATGCCAGCGGTGAACAGCAGCATCTGAACAGAGCCTCTCTCCTGCCGGCGGCACAGACAGCACAGCTGAGGTGATGTTAATAAGTTGGGTTTTTTTGTTTTTCAATCCAGGCAGGAATGAAATGGCAGCCCCATAGTTGTGGCCCAAGTTCAAAGCAAAGCACAGCAGGAAAAGGCAGAGTGGCTGTACTGGTGTTATCTGGCCAAGTGTGGGTTAAGCGCTTCTTATTGGAGGGAAAGCTGAGACTGAAGGAGAAAGGCATGAAAAAAAATAAATCTGTAAAGCAGAAGCAATGCCAGAGAGCTCTACTGCCCTACCAGCTATGCCACTAAATGAAACCATCTTTCTTTTAAAGCTTCAGTAAGGGGGTGGGGGGGGATTCTTTAAATAATTCTTTTTGGCTGGCTATGGTAAAGGGGCCTCCGAGGGACAACCACGGCCTTGCTCCCACCTAAACCAGAGCATGGTGCAGCCCCTGCACGGCGGATGAGGCTGGTGTCCCGGCAAACCCGGCTTTCCCCTGCCCGAGGAGGCAGAGGCTGCTTCAGGAGCACACGAAGCTCCCACGTTACGTCCCCATCCCACGTGCCGCAGCAGCTCCGGTGCTCCGCGGCGAAGAGCAAGGCTGGATCACAATTTATACCTATTGTGTAAGACCGACGGCATCCAGTTTGCTGCTGCCAAGACTCAGGGAGCCAGCGGATGCTACACACTTTTTCCTCAGAGCATCTTCGCTGACAAGTAAGAACGATGCTCTTCGGAACGCGAAGCGGGAACCATGGCAGCAGAAAACAGTCAGGATTTCATTGCAAAAACCCAGTTCCTTGATGCTGAGGTGGTTGCACACCGGTGACGGGTTCAGCTCAGCCCTCACTCCCTTATCTGCTCACAGTAGTAGAGATAAAGAAAAAGCCACAACCAAAACACAAACCCTGCCTCAGCGAAGTGCTTTTGGAGCTGTTTTGGGGTGGTTTGCACTGCTGGGCCCCTGCTGCCCAGTATCCCAAGGCAGGCAGCTGCTTTGGGGTGCAGAGCAGCGATGCTCTGGGGAGCGCAGGACTTCTGCCGCACATCCTGCTGCCCGTCTCCCCACCCCAGCAGCCCCCGGTCACTCCCCGGTGCCTGACCCACTGCGAGCCATCAGACCCAGCCCACGTCTCCACGCAGCCGCCTACCGTGCCAGCAGGAATTAAAAAATTCTGTTTAACCACCTGCGCTAGGCTGCCTCTGATGTTCTCAAAGTGAAATCTGATGCTGCTCAAAGACACACCTCTTCCAGGGTGTTGTGCAAAATTCTGCATTTTAACGTAGGACAGGAAATATGAAAAGAGCCGGGCAGAGCCCAAATAGTCCCGCAGGGCAGGCTGAGGTTCGCCAGCTCCGGCGGGGAGCAAATCAAAGGGTTTGCTTCACTTATCCATCCACCCGTGATTTTCCAGTGCTTTGGAAGTTGCAGCTCCTTCGCCAACAGGTTCTGAAGAATTGGCATCGCTGCTTCCCTCTGGAGCAGCTCTGCAGAGCGGGTTGTTTTTTTTTTCCTCCCTTCTCTTTCATGCTTTATTTCCCGACTCCACAGCGGGATGGGTCGGTTGCAAAAGATTCTCATTCCCTTTTCAGGGTTGGTTTTGGCCTTCTGGTTTTATTCTGCGAGGGAGAATTTCAAACCCGGTAAGTATTAAAAGTGAATCTGTCTTTAAGAAAAAGTATTAAAAGCCACATTTGAGTGTTTTGCATAGAAACTGTACAGAGCTTGGACAAAACCACGTCCGAGGCTTTGTGCAGTGGCTGATACTGGAAAGTTGCTTTAATAAAGATCTGGCATCTAACTGAGCAAGTAATATGCAGAAATCCTTCCTGAGGGAGCAGGTGAGGCACGGGGTCCGAGACAGAGAGCGCTCCGAGCGCTCCATTATCCAGCGCGTACCAAAAGAATTTATCAGCATGACTTTTAAGTGTTGGATTTTAACTTTTGAAGCATGCGCTTAGTAGATGATTTTTACTGCGAAACAGTCGAGGTGTTTGTAAGTTGTGTCCCGACTTGTAGAAAAAACCAAAACCCTCAAATGTGGAGTGCTGTCCCCGTGTCACTGCATTCACGAGGAGCTGCAGCTGCTCCTCAGCGGGGCTTTTTCCAGCAGATGGAAGAGCCGTCCTGGTGCCGGACGCTTTGCATTTGCAGGCTCACTCGGCTTCCAATTAACTCCTTCCTCTGAAGGACGTTAGGGGATTATCCAGACATTATCCAAAATAGCGTCTGGAGAAGTTAAATCCCTGTGCCTTGGTCCCCAGAGATGCTGAAAGGGAAGCGGGTGATCGTCACCGGAGCAAGCACTGGAATTGGGGAGCAGATGGCCTATCATCTCGCACGGATGGGATCCCACATCCTGATCACAGCCCGGACGGAGGCCAAGCTACAGAAAGTAAATGGCAAGGCGCGCGCTCGCACACGCGTGGTGACGGCGGCGCGCACACAAACACAGGAAGGCCGGTCTCACACGGCAGGTACCTGTGCCAACATACACCCGAGTCGCTGCCACGGCACAGGTACCCCGTGGGTACAGTGACACGCACAGGGGTGGACACTGGTGCTGCCTGGGGCTCCTGCGTGCGCAGAAATCCCTCTCCTGCAGACCCACGGGCTCTGCGCAGCACGTGGTAGGATATCTGAACTCGCTTAGTCACCTACACAGCTGGCCGTACACACGGGCTCCCTCCGCACACACCCTCATTCCACTGCAGGGATGTACAAGCTCCTGCTCACCCTACGCAGGCAATTCCCGCACAGGCAGCACCCACCAGAGCCAGACCACCTCGGGGAACGCATTCACCAAAGGAATCACTTTTCATGCTCCCTTGGAAGGTTGAAGGGCTCTAAACATACTCCTGAAACTCCAAACCGCTGTTTCAAGGTGGGGACACAACACAGGGAGCACAGACACCCTCTTCTGCTACCGTACCGGGCTTCTGACCCACGGTGTTGGTGTGGCAGGTGGTGGAGCGGTGCCTGGAGCTGGGAGCAGCCTCCGCACGGTACGTCAGCGGCACCATGGAGGACATGGCCTTCGCCGAGCACGTGGTGAAGGAGGCAGAGACCTTGCTGGGTACGTTCGCAGCCTGCTCTACGCAAACGACAGGGGGACATTGCATCTCGCCTCGGCCACGCTGCTTTTTGCACGGAGAGATGGAGATGGGGAGAGCCGAGAGAGATCTGCTTCCGTATTCCGCCCTTTGCAGTCCTGCTCCTTTGCTCAGCTTCATCACTCCAGCAAAAACTGAACTGCGCTCTCAATTTCAGCTCTGTGCCCTCATGACATCCTGTTCCAGTATCACCATCCTGGATTTCATCACTCCCAGCTCCTGTGGTCTGAAATCATCCATCAGCCCCGTAGATATCGGGGTCATGGGTCACAGCTGCAGAAATGCAGAATTTGGGCTCTGTGGGGAGCGCTCCCTCTCCCACCCCAGGCCTACAGATAACTCAAGGGTGATCTCCCTCGTGTCTTTTCTCGGAATCAGAAAAAAAAAATCAGATCAAATTTTTTACTGGCAGCCACCATCCGGACTATATCATTATTCGAGAGATGACAGGTCACAGCTCTGACCCAAAAACCTGATTTCTCTCGATTACATCTATCCTGCTGCCAGGAAAGGCTCTGTTTTGCTGGTTGTAGCCCTCTCCTACCCAGCACTAATGTCTGCTCCTCTGCTTCCAGGAGGCCTAGACATGCTGATTCTTAATCACGTCGGCACATCGTACTTCGATTATTTCAACGGGGACGTGGAGCACGTCCGAAAGCTCCTGGACATCAACTTCCTCAGTTACGTGGCGATGACGGTGGCTGCCCTGCCCATGCTGAAGGAGAGCGAGGGCAGCATCGTGGTGGTTTCATCCATGGCAGGTGAGTGGGGAGTGAGGTAGGGGACATGGGAGTCAATCAAAAGACTGAAAACTTCCAGAAGCGGCACATGGAGACACCAGCCGTCCTACAGGAGCCATGACGGCTTAACACACTCAAATCCAACTCAAACCCAGACAATTTTTGTATTTTCTCAGTGGAATTTGTTCTCTGATGCAATCCAATCGCCCCAGCTCGCTTTTTTTGACCAGCCCTGTAATTAAACCCCACACCCTGGTGTCAGGCTCATTAGCACAGCAGAGCTCACACATCCCCATTTTATGGGGGAAAGTGGAAACGCAGCAATTTCTCACCGCGCTGGTCCTCTGACTGTTCATCTTGGTTTAGTAGGTCAAGTTCCTGCTAATATTTGTAGAGTGAGTTATTGACTGACTCTATTCACAAAAACATGACTCTCATAAATTTTTGTTAAGTCAGGAAACCGAATTACTAACAGATGTCCCCACTCAACAGCTGGGATCTCGCTTAGTCTGCTGGTGATCAGCTCAGCTCACTATCCAGAGGCAAGGGTTTAAACTTTGCTCCATCTCTCCCCTCTGAGGGTGTCACAGTTACTGCGAGTTGCTCATATCCTGAGCAGAGACGTGAGCAATGGTGTTGACCTTGAGGCCTTAAAAGTGCTGGGAGCTGACGGGAATATTTGTAAGGCTACTACCAGTAAAGTCCCTTTGGGTAAAATACTGCAGCTGATGAAGGGCCAGGCAGAACCTTTGGTGGAAGAGCTTTCTGTGCTGTAACAGACCTTCGATCCCTGTCCAGGTAAAGTTGGGTTTCCATTTACGGCCCCCTACTCCGCGACTAAGTTTGCCTTGGATGGATTTTTCAGCTCCCTGAGGCAGGAATTCACCATTCAGAGCATTAACGTTTCCATCACGCTCTGCATCCTTGGCTTCATCGATACCGGTAAGATCTGCGCTGCTTGACCCAACTCCTCAGGCGCCGAGAGGCACTTTCTCAGAGCCTTATTGCCACCCTTCAACTCCCCCTGCCACCGCCTGTCCCCCGTCCCCTCCGGCCGGGCCGCAGCACCAGTACAACCCCCCAGTACAACGCCCCCCGGCCCCACCGGGAGGGTCCTTCCTTTCTCTTCCCACCAAAAACCAGTTGCAAATCTCATTTCTTCCCCACACGCCACATAAAACCGGCCACCGCCGCTTCGGGCTGGCACAGCCTAGGGCTCGGTTCCTAGCGACGGATGCTGCCGGTAACGCGCAGCGGCGGGGGCGCGCCCCGCGGCTCAATTTCCATTCGGGAATTGACTTGACCCGCTCGGCAACCGACAGCCGGTGGGACGCCCCCTTTAGCGGGACGCTTGGCGATCCCCGCTCCCCATCGCAAAGACACCCACCGCCCCCTCCCCCCGCCGGGT
>VWZK01016527.1:1134690-1162102 GCA_013396935.1 Baryphthengus martii | reverse complement strand
GCTGCGGGCCCTTCCTCGCGACGGTTGCGTTGGTCGGTCTCGCGGCTGCGGCGCCGCGGGTTTCGTCACTGCCCTTGTAGTGACGGCGTTTTCAATAACGGCCGCAGTCGGAGCGATCGCGTTTTTCATCGCTGCCTCTGCAACAATTCCGATTTTCATTACCGCGTTTTTCGCCATTCTTGCGCCGCCTCTAAGGTGCGGGACGGACCCGGGGTGCGGGGCGAGGTGGGGCGCAGGGAATTCCCTGCCCCTGCCGCATCCCACCCGATTAGAGCTGCTCCCTTCCCCAGAGGAGGGAAATGTAGGAATAAACTCATTCAATAAAAAGTAGTTAACCGAAGTTGCGTGGCTTCTGTGTGTTACCCCTCTCTCTGCTACTACTACCCAGGATCAGTTTTTGCTCCTCGCTCTCCAAGGTAATTCAGGAGCTGGTATTTTTGTCCTTACCCCGAGATCACCTACGCAAACCAGTGCACACAGGGTGGGTTTTGTCCTTTAAACTTTCAGAAAATTATTTGCGGGCCCGTTTGCCAGATGCCCAGTTAGATGCTGAGGACGTGGAGTGGACTGAGGGAAGGATGCCCATCCTGAAGAGCTCTGCCCTGAGGGGACGCAGGTGTCCCAGCCCCAAAGGCTGCCACCAGAAACACACACCCACAGCCAACAGAGCTAGAAGCTCTTCGGTGCCTTTCCTTGAACACTCAAAAACCACACCTGAAACCCCTAGCAGGTCAAGGGTGCAAAGGGACAGCCTAAAGTCCAAAGCAACGCCCTCCAGTAGGTTAATGTTTGCTAACTCACAGGAAGCACAAAGTAGTCCAACAGATACCAGCAAACTTGTCCCAGATAAGAACCGGTTCAAAACTGGTATCACTCCCAGCCCTGCTCGCAACCTACCAACCCGTCCACCTCCCTGCGGTCAGAGCCACGGAGTTTGTCTCTCTCCTGCCTGTACTTTTGCAGAGGGATGGGTCTCCTCCTGAAGGTCTTCATCCCCCTGCTGGGACTGGCCATGGCCTTTTACTTTTATTCAGCACCCAAGAATTTTGATGAAGGTAAGTCACTGGAAAAGCCACAACCAGGGAGGTGGCTGCCCACACAGAACAGCACAGGCCATTTGATGGAAAAGCCAAAGCCTGGGGGGCAGCTGAGGGCTCGGAGGGGAGCGCAGTGGGGTCAGGGCACCTTGCGCCGCACAGGGAAGATAATTACACTGGGTCTGCTGGGATACACAGTAAGTGCCCGATCTCAGTAAATAATTTTTCAGAAACGTGCGGTTTCCCCTTCAGACATTTAATCCTTTTCTTAGTCAACTCTCACTGCTTCCAAAAGCCGCTCCAAGGTCAGGCTGGAGGCAGAGCCCAAGGCTTGCAGGTACTCCCTCCCGAGCTGGGATTAACGACGAGACTGCGGCCAGGGTCCGCACGAGCGGCGCTGCCACCTGCAGCTCCCCGTGTCCCGAAGCGAGGGGCAGGGGGTCAGAGAGGAGCCGCAGCGCCCGCGGCAGCGTGGGCTGTGCCGGATCCGAGCCCTGTGCCCTCCTCTCCAGAGATGCTCCGGGGGAAGCGGGTGATCGTGACGGGAGCCAGCACCGGCATCGGGGAGCAGATGGCCTATCACCTGGCACGCATGGAAGCCCACCTACTGCTCACCGCGCGCACCGAGGCCAAGCTGCAGAAAGTAAATGGCAAGCAGAGCGGGCCGGGCGGGCAAAAGACATTCTGCGGCTCACGGAGACGGGCACAATACAGATATTTACCCCACGGCGGGATGCCAGATACCCTACAGATCCACCCCCCCACTGCAACAAACTGCCCTTTCAAGGTTGACAGCTGGGCGCTTTTCTCTGTAGTCTTCAGCTGCAAATTCTCATCTCTACCACCAAGGGCACTATTCTGCCCAAGTCCTGGTCCAATCAGACCTTGTTCTTTCTCAAAGTCTGAACTGGTTTTGCGTCCCATATACAACAGAATCAAAATTAGGCACTTACATCCCCATTGCTAAACACCAGCTGTTTGGCTCAGATGTGCTCTTGTTTAGCTCCACGACTAGAAACATTTCTCTGAGCAGTTCATCTTCCATGAAAGGAGGAGGGGCACGTGGGACAGGGGGGCGCATGGGAGGGCAGGGGGAGTCCACAGCCAACACCGTTCTCGCTGTCGCTGCAGGTTGTGCAGCGGTGCCTTGAGCTGGGTGCCGCGTCCGCCCGCTACGTGAGCGGCTCCATGGAGGACACCGCGCTCCCCGCGGTGGTGGTGAAGGAGGCTGAGAACACCTGGGGTAGGTGGTGGAGAGCTGCCCCTCCTCACTCCCCTACATGCCCCACGTTACGTTTTGGGGCCATCCCAGCCACCAAGAAGCTACTTGGTTTTGAGATGTCAGTTGCCAATAAAAAAAAAAAACAACAAAATATTCTTTGTTTCCAGGAGGCCTCGATATGCTCATCCTAAACCACATCGGTTTCAGCCACTTCAGCTACTTCAACGGCGACGTTGAGCACGTCCGAAAGCTCCTAGAGACCAACTTCCTCAGCTACGTGGCAATGACGGTGGCTGCCCTGCCCATGCTGAAGGAGAGCGAGGGCAGCATCGTGGTGGTTTCATCCATCGCAGGTGAGTGCACCAGGCGCCAGGCTCTCCCTGCCCATGTCCCTTCTGCTTGCAAAGGACCCTGCTGTGGCTCTTCTTCAAAAGACAGAATAAGGACCATAAGGCAGAGAGCCACCCTGCTGGGAGCTGGGATCAGTGTATGATTTATACCCTGGATGCACAATTCAAGCCCTCCTGGGGGATTTTTTTGTTTTTGTGCCTCTTTGCACCCACTGATCACCTTCACGCATCGCAGCCGATGGTGCAACACCCCAGGTTATTTGATGAGCAGGGCCACATATTACACAGGCACTTGCTATACGTGGCTGTACAGATGCAGGGACACAACAACAGTATCACCCACAACTGAAGGTGCCTCCTGCCATTCTGTGCCATATGGTACATTTTAAACACTCCCGCATTTGTTTATTTCTCTCGAGCATCCGTAAGGGATTACTCGGGCATCCTAAATCACAATATTGTAGCTATCTGAAGGATGAGAGGAAGGGAGAGCCGTGCAGCCCGGTGTCTGCCCGGTACATAAGCCCTGACATTTGTGTCTCTGCTCCAGGTAAAACCGGTATCCCATTTGCTGCTCCCTATTCTGCAACTAAGTTCGCCTTAGATGGATTCTTCAGCTCCTTGCGACAAGAATTCATCCTGGACAAGGTCAACGTCTCCATCACGCTCTGCATCCTGGGCTACATCAACACAGGTAAGCTCAGCATCACTGGGGGCCCCTGGCTCAGCGCGGTTCCAGACAGAGCCAAGCTGAGCCCACCATCCACCCTTCAGCCCCTGGCCGCTCCACACGCTGCTTCACCACTGCCTCTGGACCTTCCCCCTGCAGCAGAAATGAGACCCCAGATCTTTAAAAAATGTGGCCTGAGACCTTTGACTCTGCTCCCCTCGCAGTAAACCCAGGAGAGGTGGGGATTCCATCCTGTAGTCACTCAAGAGGTGGAAAGGACTAGGATCATTATCACTAGAATTGTTATTTATCTAACTATTCTAAGCCTTGTTCAGTAGGTCTGATCCACAGTTTGTTGGTGTGTCAGAGGAAGCTACAGACGCCCCGACTGAGCTGGAGGCACCTGTGGCAGCCCCTCCATCTGACACTGCTCCTTCCCTCCTGTCCCCGCAGAGAACGCAGTGAAAGCAATCTCACACGTCATCCGGCACACGCCGGCGCCCAAGGAGGAGTGCGCACTGGAGATCATCAAGAGCGGGGCCCTGCGCCAGCGGGAGCTGCACTACCCACCCTGGGCGGCGAGCAGCCTGCTCGTGCTCCGGACCATCGCCCCTGACTCCCTCGACTCCCTCATGAGGAGCGTCTACCACGTGGAGAACATCAGGAGAACGTAGCTCCTGCAGCAGCGAGTGCCCCGGGACACCTCGGGCCTGGCACCAGGGATTTGGGTGTTCATCCAGCTACTCGGGTCCCTTTTCTGTGCCACCAGGACAGCCCTGTGCTGTTCCACCCTGGCAACCCGAGATGGGATGCACCAGAGCCTGTAACACAATGCATGGAAATGTCCTTTTTAAATCATGAACTCTCGCAACTGTTTTTTTCTGAACAAGAGGCACTTCTGAGAAGCTCCTGGGAGCAAGATCTGCTACCAGCATCCCGCTCACCAGCGGGATTCCTGCTCCAGGAGCTGCTCCCCCACCAAAAGCCACAAAGGCCACGGTGCTGAGCACCGCAGGAAGGGAGCTGGTCCACGGCCCAGAACAAGGATCCGGGCCAAGCAGCACAAACCACCTAAAGCCATGAGAGTCTTTGAACCGGGAAACTTTTTTGCTGTGTATCCCTTCTAGGCTGGTCTTTGTAAAAATAAATCCTACGTTATTTTACGAGATCTCTGCTTCTACTTGTGTTCGTTCTCCACGTGCAGAGGCACAGCGCCCGGCTCAGCGCCCAGCTGCTTAAACCCACCTCCCTGCATGATTTGCATTAACGCAGCTTTCACTTCTCTAAAGACCTTAATGAATTTCTGCCGTTCGTGACCTCTCCTTAGCAGCCAATACACACTTTTTTCCTTTCCAGTCTGCAAGAAGCCTTAAAATAATAGCATTACTGTACTTCCCTAAGTCTGGATTTCTCTGCCCCAAAGCCGCTCGGGGAGATTCTGTCACTGAGTGCCACAAGCTTCTCCCAGGAACCAGCCACTCAACCTCCACATGTCTGAGAGAGATAAAGGGAGATGCCCCAAAGGATAACCACTAGCTCTGCTTAGAAAGAAGCTGGAGACTTTGGGGTCCCAAGATAACCCAGATCCCGTGGGGAGCTGGGCCCCTGCGCCCCGCAGCCGGGCTGCGAGCGGAGACAGGAACCAGGGCTCGGCCGCCGCTGCAACGTTTCCTGTTTTACAGAGCGAGAAAAAGAGCGAGAGCAGCGAAATGAGGCGGTTGGCACGAAGATGGCAGTTGGAGCGTGTTCGCGCCCGATAACCCACCGCTCGCCCCGCTCCTCCGCGGCCATCGAGGGGTAGGACGGGACTCCCGGGCAGGTAAGTGTCCGCAGCACCAGGACTGGTGAGGGATGGAGCGGAGGCTGCCGCGCTACAAGCGGCCGTGTGCACCTTCTTTCCTCTTTTTCGCCCCGATTTCAGCCTACATGATTGACACTGGGAGGCTGTAACATGAACCAGCAAGAAGCATTTTTTTTTTTTTTTTTTGGTTTCCCTTGAAGCGAGAAGTGTAACAGCTTGGAAAGCAAAGATAAAGGACACGTCTGCTAATTAGAGAGGGTAATTTGGGGTAACAGAAGGAGGAAATAGAGCATTAGCTTGTCAAGAAGGCCTCAACAGTTTGCTCAGCTCAGGGTGAGTAATGGACTGTGTATTTCTTTAAGCTTTACCGTACTTTAAAACACATTTTTGGTTAACGGAGGCTGTTACGAGAGCTGCTCCTGGGCTGTACCGCGAGGGGCTGGGCAGCCCTGGGGCAGCTCAGGTGGGAGAAGGGCTGAGCTGGATGAGCAGGGACCGAGCAGGACGTCCGAGGTCTGGACTGAACATGCAATTGAGTTGTTTCTAAAATTAAGAAAAATTAGTTGAAAGATTCTTTCCCAGTGTCCTGAAGAGTTTGGAGCAGCTGGGCTGTGGATACGCAGGGAGAACATTGCCAGGGGCAGATGTGTGGCAAACTGGCATTCCTCTGTGCGAGGCTGTTGGCCAGACCTGGCCTCGCTGGGCTGGGCCCAGTGTGTGCGCACCGAGGGGCCAGGCTCCGGCTGAGCCCGGCGGGACTATTGTGATACGGCCGTGAAAGCTGCGTGGGAATAACCTGCTCAGCCTCTCATACCCTCAAGCTCCTCCAGCTGTGTCACAGTAAGAGACACCTGAATGGTGAAACACTGCTAGGATCCTTCAGTAAATTTAAGCTCAAATGAGAGGCGTTTCAGAAGCTATTCAAGGAAGAGGATATTCCGATGAAAATGAATAAAAGCACATAAGCAGGTGCCCTACTTCAGGGGCCTGGCAGCCCACACCCCAGGAGGGCTCAGAACTGGGACCAGTGTCCTGGCTGAGGGTTTGCAGATACCTCTCCCCTGCCCAGAGCAGGAGCTGATCGCCCCAAAAGCACAGCTCTCCTCCCACAGGAAGCCCCTGCAGTGAAATGACTGCTCACGAGCTCCGAGTACTCCACAGCTAGCACAAGGACAACAAAAAGAATTATGGAGCAGATTTTCATGCAGACTGGAAAGCACGGAAGTATCATCTATGTATACAGGGTTTATTTGTTCCCATTTTTTTTTCCATTAGACTCAACAACTTCCTAATTGCTTGAGACAGAACAAGACCAGAGAAGTTTTGGTGGTTTTGTTTGACACTAAAGAACATTTAACCCGAATCTTCAGAGACTAAATTCCCCCCGCCCTGCCCCTTCCTACATTAACCTCACTTACTACACATGAGAAAAGCCCCACACCAGGGCTGAGCACCCTCCAAGCAACATTCACGAGACATGCCCGGGGTGGATGAGCCTCTTCACTGCCAATGGGCTGAGGGGACAGAGGAGGGGGACGCAGCTTTCACTCACGGGGAGGAAGGAAGAGGAGCAGTTGTGGGTAGTTATTGCTAAGCTTTCTCTTTCACTGAGGCTAAGGCCCAAATACACTTAAAAGGACCAAAGTCCAGTAAAAACCAACATCCCAGTGCCTTGAAATTCTGAAGAGCAAGAACAGCCCAGTGTGTTCTACACACCCAACGCAAATGCGTTTGGAGACAACAGATTTCTCCAGGAACTCGCCTTGCATCCATTAGATGAGGACTCCAGAATCAGTGTTCGACACCTCACATACGTTTAACCTTGGAAATAATTCATTTTCACTCAAACTGGGTCTTTTCCCTTGGCTTCCTCAGGACCCCAGAGCGACTGAGGTGGCCACAGACTGGCAGAGCTGCCCCCATCATGATCAGCCGGCCTGAGAAGGCTCGGCCGCGGCGCCGACGGGCGAGCGAGAGCTACGACGAGAAGTGCGAGCGGCGGCACGAGACGCGGGAGAACCTGCGACGGCGGAACAACGTGACGAGCTGCCGCCACCTCAGGAGGGGAGCCGAGGAGCCCTCGCAGAGCCCCCGGCAAAGGGAGTTCCTAAGGAGGAGAAACCTGGCAAGCGATGCTGGGAGGTCACCGCTGGGACAGGAGCCCAAAGGCCGCATCCCCCCGGATCCCTCTTCATGGGTGGATCCCAGACCACCCATCCTGCTCCAGGTAACACCTTCCCCAGGGCACAGCTCAGTGCTGTCCTTGCTCCAGCTGCCACCCACCAAAGCATCCACAGCCCGCCCACCCAGCGCAACAGCGTCGGGATGCAAATCAAAGTACAGCCAAAAATGTGCCCATGCACAGAGCCTTCCCCCGTTCGCTTCTGCAGAGGTGACATGGGGCGGGAGGCTGGGGGAGCCTGGTGGGTGACGGGGTGAGCTCTCTGCTCCCCCAGCCCCAGGGAACACTAGAACAGAAGAGCTACCCTCTGTTCCAAGCAAGCCAAATGGCAACAGAGACTCCAGCCAGGACCCAGCTCCCTGCCACCAAGAGTCCTCATCTTTTTCAAAACTGACTCAAGACACTTTGGAGGGGTTCCTTGTCCCATTCTGGGGGGTATCTATGTCCCAGAAGCCAGCAGCTTTCCTCCCACTTAACCATAGAGCTCCTGCTCCCACTGCAGCCAAAGCGGCAGATGCTCATGGATTTGCCACGGTTTCTTGGCATCTCCTCGATGCTCTTCACCCGGTCGCTGCAAGTACAAAGCCTGACATGCCCACAGCCCCTTCCCCTCCCTTTCTCACAGCCCACTTTTAGAGAGATTCCGACTCAAGCTGCCCTCTCGTTCCAGTACCCGTGGAGCTGCCCCAGGTTCCCCAGCGCACGCTGCCCGCTCAGCCTCAGCGCCCCCCTCGGCATTTCGGCAGGAGCCACCCCGGGGCGAGGCGCCTCTCTGAACACCCGAGGTAGGTGCAGGATGCTCGGGCTGCCCAGCACAACAGCAGCAACGGCCCTTCCCTCTCACATCAAAGTCTCCATCGAGCGGTTTGGGATGTGAGCTGGTGACTCCCCTCCCAGCAGCCTCACTGTGCTAAATTTTGCCATCCAAGTC
This sequence comes from Baryphthengus martii, assembly GCA_013396935.1. Lineage (NCBI taxonomy): Eukaryota > Metazoa > Chordata > Aves > Coraciiformes > Momotidae > Baryphthengus > Baryphthengus martii. Next base: position 1,153,909 of record VWZK01016527.1, on the reverse strand, counting down.
TGAGTTTCCCCTGCAGCTGTTCAGAATATTCTTCCTGTGGAGGGATAAACCAGCCCAGCCCACAGCTGAACCACCAGTGGTGCTGAGCAAACGTTCTGCCCTGTGGCTTCCCTGGAAGTGCCCCAGATACCCAGGGATCTGCGGGATAACTTCAATCCACAGGATGACCAAACTTCTGCTTCTCTAACCACCTGAGCAGGACTCCTCTTTGCCTCTTGTCTCTATCGAGCTGTGTCACTGGCCACTGTTTAAACCTCTGAAAAGCATCCACGAAGCGACACCATCTCCGAGAGCAGAGATGGACACCTGAGCAAGAGAACTTCACAGCTCCTGGGACAGGGGAACCGCTCACATCTTTCGCTTTGCTTTCACAGGAACCCAGACCCTGACAAACCCAGGAGTGAAAGACTCAAGCCAGCAGACAGAGTAAGCTGGTCCCTCCCTCCCTCCCCAGGCTGGGAATTCAGATCCCTGTGGGGCACCAGCTTTCGATGTCCAAACGCATCTGCCCTGGGCACAAGCTGTCGCTGTACAAACACCGAGTCTCTGCGGAGCACTGCGTCGCTCTCACCTCCGTAACACGCTGTCTTTTTTATTTCAGTTGTGGAATAGCAGTTTTAAATAAGGTGAGCGGAACACAGGGAAGAACTAGCCTTGAACTCCTGCAAAAGAAACCAGTTCCTAAAACTTCTGACTGGGCCACTGCCTGGTGCTAAATTTCCATAGTTTCAGAAATGCTGCTGTAGGAGAAAAGGCACTTCTGTCCCAGGGGTATCACCTGTTCTCACTCCGTAACTGCCCTGATTTCATACACTACATGGCAAAGATGCTGTCAATTGCTACAGAAAATATTTTGACTTCCCTGGAAAACCCAAACAAACGAACCCCGGAAGGCTCTCCACCTCCACCCAGACAGGCTGTTAACGTCAATTTTATTTCAAAATATTTGGGGTTTGTAGCCAGTTTTGAGAATGTTTATAAACTGAACCAATCCTACTGTTTTTAAACACTTGCCCTTTCCCTTTCAGGAAATGGTGCAACTGTCCAACTACCTGAAGGTAGGTACCGAAAATACCGTTCAGTACCCACTGGGAAAGCAGGTCCTCAGCAAGTACAACAATAATTTTTAAACTATTGTTATTAATATTAAATGAAGAGGTGTTACATGCCCAACTTCAATGTGGCTGAGGAAGCCTACAGAGAAGTCACTGAGCTCAAAGGCCTCTCTGAAACCCTTCAAGCAACCAAAGACCCTGGGGGATCCCTGCCACTTATGGGGGGGCCCCCACTGACCAGCTCTCCCCTTCCCTGCAGGAGGCCCTGCACCGGGAGCTGCTGCTCAAGCAGAAGATGGTGATTTTGCAGGAGCTGTTCTCCACGCTGCTGACAGCGTCAGAAAAATCCTGGCAGGTACCGAGAGCTGCACACGGTGATCCCCGGGGGGCTGAGGGCAGGATTTGCCTTGGTGGGATCAGGCTTGACTGCAGCAGCAAGAGCACCCCCAGGTCTCCCCTTCTTTCTCAGGGCTGAGCTCTACCCCTGCCTGGCTTCGGGGCTTTACAGGCGTGGAGATGTCACAGGTTAAGGGACAGCACAGTCACCAGGCAGACGAGACATCACATGGAACCATTCACCTGCCTGCCTGGCCTCTTTCCTTGCTTTTTAGAGAGGGTTGAGCACAAACTCTGAAGTTAGGAGATGACTTTCCTTGAAGTTTTCCCCTTCTGTGCCCCAAAAGTGCCTTTTACAAAAGGTACCTTGCTTTCAGATCAACAGGAAATGTAACCCCCTTTTCTTCTGTAAGTTTTTGGGGTTTTCTGCTTTATATGTGCCTTTCTCACTTTTTAGGTAAGAAAAAGCAAACAGAAGTGTGTAAGTGGGGGGAACAAAACCTGGAATAAACCCAAACCACTGTCTTCCACCAAGTTTTCTTCCTAGTCAAAACAAGTTTTGAAGATTTTGAACATTTATTTTTTCTTGGTTTTGGCCAAAATAAGAATTTTAAATATGCCAAACTGGTGCACCCGAGTGCTGGCAAACACTGCGTTGGATGGGGAAAGACAGACTGCTTCTTAATCTGGAAAGACAACAGCTAAAAACCCCCACGCAGCCTCCTGCTGAGCTCCAGCCACCCAGGCTGCTCCTCACCACCACCCGTGGGGACAACCCCCCCATACCTCAGATAAAACCCCCTGGGCTCCACTGAACCAGGGTACATATTTTTTTTTTTTTCCTATCAATAGGTAAAATTAAGGTGATGCATTTTATGCACAGAATTATTAAATCAAGTATTAATTTATAGTTCATTGTGCCATTAAAAAAGTGGTTTGAAAGTTCTGTCGGAGCAAAACGGGAGTGATTGGGTGAGATGGTATAAAAAAAAACAACAAACCCTGTGTTCTGTGGTTAAACTTCCTCCTTCACTTGCTTCTTCAAATAACATGAGCAGGAAAAAACACCCTGACACACTCTGCAGGAAACAGCCATGAAACCTCAGAGTAGAGCAGGTGGGTGCACTTTGCTTCTTGCCTCTCTCTGCTGCAGGAGAGAGACTTCGCTGCTGCCTTTTCCATTCAGCCTCTCCTTGGACTAAAAATTAACTGGCCACTGGCACCGGAGCCAGATGCTGCCTGTTTGGAGGGGTCCTGGGGAGCTGTGCGGAGGGAGGCACCAGGGGGCAGGGGGCTTGCTCCAGGAGGCATGGACAGGTCCTACACTATCACACTGGGCTGCAGAAAACGAGGAATTGGTTGCCTCTTTCCAAGTTCAGGTGAGATGTCAAATTCTTGTTGCGGCAGCTTTTTAATCCTTTCTAATATTTTGGGTTTCAAAGAAATGCCATTGCACGCACAGGAACTCTTGAAACGGCCCCAGAGCCATTTTGAGGTGCTGCTCGTGTTGGTGGGCGCTTCCGACTCAATGGAGCAAGTGAATCCTCTGCAGGAGGAGGGAGGTGCCGTTAAACCAAGGGGATAAAGCACCTGGTTCCCTTCACCTCTCATGACTTTACTTCTAGTTTAGAGAGACCTTCCTACTACAGGTCTGTACCTTCAATCCCCCATCTGGTGTAAAACTTAACTGATTTAAAATGCTGCCAGATGAAGGAAGCTGAGTAAGTCTGTTATAATAATTAAGAGCAATATTAAGTTGTTCTCTTCTTAAAGAAGAAAATTATCACTTCAATATATTTTCATCCCTTCCTGACCCCTGAATTTGAGCCTATTGGAAGCCCCTTGCAGCTCTGAAGTTTCTTTGTCACCTCCAGTGCATCGCTACTATAGACGTGTTTATAGCGCTATACAGACTTATTTTTATAGCACAAGCTTCATGTCTGGGCTAACTGGAAGCCTTCCAGAAGCCACATTTATTATTATTATTCAATTATTATTTATTATTGCTTCAAGCCAGCTATTTAACACTGGAGCCCGTTACCCCTTGTCCTTCCCTCTGAGGCCTGGCTGCAGGCAGGTGTCCTTGGGCTCTCCAGCCAGCAAGGCTCAGTGGGAGGATCCCCAGTTGTGTTCAAGTCATATCACTCAGACACCGCCAAAGAGAAGAAAACCCAACCCCCCTCTGACGATGGTGGCTACAGAGGTTGGGATTTTCTGGCTGCTGTTTTATTTAGTTGTGGGTGGGGGTTTTGGTTAATTATTCTGGGGAGTTGTTTTGATTTTTTTTTAAATATTTTATTTTCAAAGCAGCCCCTTTCATGCAGATAATCTTCAACAGACGGGCTCAAATCAGGATTTGCTCACGTAACGTTTCTGGTCAGAAGCACAATTTCATGTGCCCTCCCACACGCTCACTCACCCCTCACCGCCGTGCTCTGCTGGGAACAGCCCTGACAGCTTATTCCATTTAGGGAAATCTTTATACTCTATGTTCTTTTGCCAATTTATAAGCTGCATCTCCATGAAAGGAGTTTGCCAGCACATTTCTGCTCTGAGGCGTAGGAAGAGCCCGGTGCTCTGTTGCCTTGTACTTTGCACATTTACAACCGTGCGCAACAGCCAGACCACAACCACCACCGCCACCCTCCAACGTGAACCTTCAGAGAAAGCAGAATAAAACTAACTGCAGAGTAAAACTAGGTATAATCTTTCACGTATAAAAATGTTTCTCAAAATCCCACCTGCTTTCTGAGAGGATAGAGCCTTCAGTTCTTTGTACCAACAACTGAACTGGGCAGATTTACTCTTTGAGACTCTAAAGTGACTTCTGTGCAAATGTAAACAGTGCTATGACACCAGAGAACCTGGTTTTGCTTGGATCTGACACCTATTCCTGTAACATCAAGGAGCTGCCTTTCAGAGGCTTGACTTCAAACAGCAGTAAGCAGAGAGGCCACCGATGTTCTCAGTATCAGTGGTGGAACACCAGCCTACGTGAACCTTTTGCTAGAAACTGGATCTGCATTTGCATGCAGTCTGGTTTCACAAAACTGAAGCAGCCTGACTAGCGTGGAGAGGAGATTATAATGAGGAAAAATGACTCATCGCTGCTGCCCTCTATCCCTCTGCCCAGTGCTAGATGTTGCAAGGCAGACCCAACCTATTTCCTAAGGGAACCAGCAAGACCAGACCTTAGCACGAGCTGGAGCTTTCGGCAAGAAGCGTTGCAGGGAAGAACCACCAGCCAGGGAACGGGACCGTACACGGGGACAGGCAGCAGCTCTGCTTCTGCCAGACCCATCCAGACTAACCTGAAATCCTCACCCCGCTGCAAGTACCTGCACTGGGTAACCAGTGGAACTGCCTCAGGAGAGTTTTCCAATGCAGAAAAGTTTTACTTCCCCTGTATTTCAGGTATTCTGAGATCACAAAGGCTTATTTGAACTCTAAGCATTGAGGAGACTTTGACCCAATTTAGTCACAATATTACAGATGAAGAAAAGGGAGAAAGTGAAGCAAAACACAAGCTAACAAAACACTGGGGACTTACTGTATAGTTCATGATTCCACACATCAGCTCAATTGTTTTTCCCCCCCAGGGTCAACTGAATGAAGACAAACTGAAGTGTAAACTGAGGGCACTTGAGAACCAGCTGCAGGCCTGCACCCAGGTAATGTCTGACTGCTGAGAAACAGCCATGGGTGAAGAAAGGCATGAAAACAAAATACTGAACCTGTAATTAGGTCAGGTCTCAGTTTCTAGAGCAATCTATTAGATATGGATCTGAAAATGCTTTTTCCTCTTTGCTGAAGCAATGTTTCACAGCAAATCAGCAGCAGCATTTACACACTCAGGATTTGCTAACACGCAGGTTTAGCAAGAAGGAGTATGCCAGACTAGACCCTTCAAGCACTTTAATTCTTCCTTTCAAGAGTTACTCCAAGGAGTGTGTGAAGAAGATCCTGATAGAGATGGAGGACCAGAAACAGACCTATGAGCAGAAGGCAAAAGAGGCTCTTCAGAAGATGCTGGAGGACAAACTCCAAACAGAGCAACAGCTCCAAAACTCTCAGGTGAGCAACTTGGTTTACACCTGGCTTTGCTTTGATCTAGTCCTACTATGGCACAGAGCCCCCAGATTTCAGGGATAGGCAATGACCAGCTACCAGTAGTAACAAGTAGGGGAAAAAAAATAAACACCACACATTTTTTAGCTACCAAGCAAAATCAAAAGCAGCTTAGCAGCAACTCGTGCTCATTTTGTGAGCACCAGAGTTAGGGAAACAGACTGCTGTTTGGCACTTTTGTGTGTAATCCCTTCTTCTTCCCAATCCTTCCTCTGCGCACACAAACAAGCCACACAGACATCCAAGGGCATGACATCTCCAGAGGTGCTTTTTCTAGAGTGACTCTTTTAGATGAAAATTGACTTTTCCCCCCTAGAGTCAAAACAGATAGCTGGTATTTTCAAAACAATGACCAAACCTTAACTCAAAGTTTACCAGCTTTCTAAATCCTCTCAGGAACTCGAGTTCCACAGTGAACACCAACCCTCTGCCCATGTTCGCTCTGTCCATCAGATGGCATCAGCCCCACGCAGGTTCTCAGAACCCTGGTGCAGGAGGTGGCAGAGCTGCCCTAGCTCCAGCCCGGGCCAGCTGATGCTCTTGCCTGCAGATGTTGTCCAGGGCAACCTGGCACGGTCTCACCTGGCCGTGAATCACAACCCCTCCGTGGTCCTCGCTCTCCTCTCTAGAGAAGCCTGGCAGCGACGAGAGAGGACCTCACCTTCTGGAAGGAGCACTACACCACGCTCAAAGCCGACCTGACCAAGACTACCACAGCGCACAGTGAGCTCCAGAACAGCTTCTACCTTTTGCAGAGCGAACTGCAGGTGCGTGGGCTCTCCGCAGGTACGCAGGCTCCCCACGGGCACAGCACCCACGGGAGTTCGCCTGTTCGATGGGCAAGGCGGGAAGCTCCCAGGTTGAGCTCCCTACATAAAAAAAGCCCCCCTGCTGAAGCACAGCGGCCACATCTGCAGCCCCCTCCTCAGCTCGGGGCTGCCTTTCGTTGCCGGAAAGCCAGCGATGCCACGTGCTCGTGGGCTGCCCGTGGCGTGAGGCCGGGCTGATCCCAAGGCTTTTCTTGCCCACAGAGAGCGGACGCACAGAAGGAGCAGCTGGGCCAGGCCCTGCGCGCTCTGCAGAGCGAACACGACGCGCTCCACCGGCGAGCCAGCGCCTTGCGGGAGGACAACGACCTGAAGGCTCAGCACATCAGCACCATCGAAGGTATCGCATGTCGGGGAATGGTGGGGGGTCTGTCCTCCAAAGGAACAGGGGACATAAGGAAAATACTCATAAATCCTAGTCCTTGAAGTCAAGTGCGCACAGACGCACACACAGGCTTTCACTCTCCGAATGTGCTGCGCACCTCAGCTTGCCAAGAAAGCTGCTCATTCCCAAAGGGCTCCTAAAGTTATTTCCAGGTGGATTGAAGGACTTAGAGAAGTCAAGTGATTTTTTTCTAGAAGAAAGGATAGAATAGGAGACCTGGAAAAAAATCAAAGATGAGACCTCAGCTTTGATGAGGACTTTTGCATCCTTGTCAGACCCATTAGACACAGCAATGCAAGCCTGCTGGGGGGATGAGGCAGCAGCCGGACTGTCTGAGGTGCTGCTGAGGGGTGGTGGGCATTATCAGCCTCAAAAGACATGCTTAAAGGTGTCTTAAAGTACCACTTCAGGTAGCGGCAGGGAAACTCATACAGACCTCACCTGGCTATTTTTAAAACAGAATGAAGAGAGCAAACAGTAGCAGTACTGTTTTCATAACAAGTCTCACACAAACAGCTTTAAAATAAACCATAAATTAATAGAACATAAGGCACACTAGAAAGAGCTGCCAAAAGTGAAAGGGCAATTAACAGCTAAAAATCACAACCCTTCAGAAAAGAATGTTCGGCGTCGCCAACAATACGCACCCCCACTTGACACGTGTGGAGAAAGGAGAGGCTGCCGTCCCTGCATGAAGATGCACAGAGATTTACATCAACCTCCGTTTTCTTTTACCATTATTTCAGATAAATTGCAAAAAGAGCAACATCAGAAGGTAACGCTGGAGGCAACAATCAGCCATTTGCACAGTAAGTAACCCGAAGACGGGCAAAATAAGAGCTGTGTTAGTGCTGAGGAGGGTAACAGAGGCTTTTTACCTTCACAGACCTGCTACAGAACCAGACTATGGAACAGAAGAGCCTGGAGGCAATAGCACAAAGGAAAGGTCAGCAAACTTTGTAACTCCACCTAGCACTCCTCTCCCTGGACACAGGAACCTTAATGCTGGCTCCTTGAGAAGTCTACATTGGTTTAGAATAAAGGCTTTTCAGAGCTACACAAAATGAGTTATTATATTTTGCTAGTTAACATTAAAACAGAAATGTATTTATAATGGTAAACACTTTAAAAAATAAACAGATTTCATTGCAAATTCTACTTCAGTGGCTATGCCATTGTTTTTCCCAAAGAAAATACATTCCAGTTCATAATTGCAATTACAGCTGTACTTGAAAAAAAAAGTAATAAAAGGCTTTTTAACTCTCCCTCCTCTCCATTTCTGGCAGCTACTTAGAAGTATTCCTCTAAATAGATGATTAACTTGTAGCTACAGCAGAGGCAGGCCCAGGATAACTACTAACTCAGCTCCTGTGTCCTCTGCTGTGTGTGTAACACGCAAATATTATCTTTAAACTGTGCTGAGTAAACAAGATCTAAGGCAAACTGAAAGCCTGGACCTGTTTCTCATCAGAAGCCTGACTGTTTTCTAGACCAGGTTCTCACCACACAGACCCCACCTCTCACTCCTGCCAAGGAAAAACAAAATGCTCTGTTAGAGCACCTCGAGGAGGAGGGAGAAGAAAGTCTGAAGGATGAGATGCAGAAAAGGATCTCCCAGCTCACAGCAAAGGAGAACGAGGTGAGGAAGTCACTGAATCACAGCTGGGACCGAGTTCTCTGCTGGGATCAAGCTGCCGGCGTAAGGCTCCAGCAGCGGCACAACACACCAAAGCTCCTGGAAGTAACCTAAGCTTTGTGTCTCCTGGGAGGAGTCTCTTGGATGACTTTTTTATCCTGATACCAGCCTCACCTAAAGCTCTGATGCAGCATCTGCGTGCAAGGGCAGGGCACCAGCAGCCTGGCACCCAGGGCTGCCCCAGCACAGCCCCCTCCACACAAACCCATTGCTGACCTCACAGACAGGAGAGTCTCATGGGAGCAGCCAAAGCCACACTTTAAGAACTGAAACCCTGAACAGAAAGAGAGGAGAGGAGGAAAATAAGAGGTCTGCAAATAACAGGACGGGTCTGCTAACAAAAGCAACGCCCTCGCAACTGGGCTGAAAAATTATCAAAGCTTTCCAGCCTTTCACACACTTTTCCCCATCAAACTGTGCCTTCTTCCAACCGACGGCCCCACAGTTCTTAGAGCAACACTCAGATAGCCAAGATCTATAAAAAAAGTATGTATAAAAAAGGATTTATAACTCACCATAGCAGAGCTCAGAGCCAGCCAGGAGACAAGCCTGTCCCACACGCTGGTGTGCGCACCAGCACCACCCGGCATCACCCAGCACCACCTGGGGAAGGGCTTTGTAACCGACCCACAATCAGAGCAAAAGGGAACAGCTGGGGGGGGCCGGCAGGGGCTCTGCAGCCCCTCGGAGCAGCTCCTTCTGCAGCCCCTCCTGCTCCAGCCGCTCCTGCTCCAGCCCCGCTCACCGGGAAGGCAGCAGGGTCCAGTGTGGCCATTTAGGAAAAAAAGGCGCTCCCTGGGTTTTGGGGTTGTGCAGCACAACCAAAGCCCTTGTCCCATGTGTGCCATGTGTTAGGGAGTTTAGAGGACTCTGCAGTTGCTCTGGCAGTCAGTGAGATACAGACTGAGCTTCAGAACGAGAGGCAAAGCCGGCCAGGAGGTTGCACCTCACATCTTCTACCTGCCCACATGCATTTCTATGGCCATAAAAACAACTATGGCTTCTTTCTCCCCTGTGATGCGAGAGATGGCAGCAAGGCCAGCAGGTCACAGGACGGTAACGGGCCGGGCACTGCCTCCATCGCCACATCCCAGTAACGCTGACATCTGCTCTGTCCCCTATAGGTACATACGGACCTACAGGTAGCAGAAGTGCCCCCCGCCCGTGNCTCACGGCCCCCCGCTCTGCTTGCAGTGCACGGAGCTGCGCTCGGAGCTGGAGGCCTTGAGCGAGGAGTACCGCTCCTGCCTGAGCAGGCTGCGCCAGTGCCGGGATGAGCTCAACCGCTTCCAGAGTAAGCAGGCAAAGGTGGGAGATGTTCCTTGCCCCGACTGCCAGTGTTTTCAGACTGGGGCTGCAGATCAATCAGGGAAAAAATCCCCCCGTTTGTTTGTGCAGTGTGGAAAGATGAATGGTGTGTTCACGAGGGATGAGATCAGAAGTGTTTTCTCCCCACCAGTTTCCTAGTAACACTTCTGCTTGCAGAGGCAGCGCGGTCACTGGATCCCTCTCCTGGTGGCAGTGATAGCAGTGGCCATGGCCACTTTCCTCGCAAGCTATGGACCATGAAGGACCTTCTCGATGACTGACTTCACCACAAGAACTGACTTCTGCTTCACCACCAGCAACGTGTCCTCACCGCGGCGCACCTTCTGCTGTTTTGTATTTGCCCATTTGGTTCATATCCTGAGCTGGTCTCACTCCAAACTCCGGCAGCTCCAATAAACGCTGGGACATCACCCTTTCCCTTGGCCGCTTTGGTTATTCTGCGTCAGTTGAAGGTTGTGCTGCTCGGTTCCCATGGTGCTGAGGGACAAAACCACTCCAACCGCCACCGCTGGGGCTCACAGGGGGCAGGAGGGATGTGGCATCCCGTGCCCTTGGGACGCAGCCTCTCTGGTTCTCATGCCTGGCAGCTGAGAGGACAAAATTTATTTATTGCCTCCCTAAATGGGAGGTATTCGACTGTGGACTACCTCCAGTGGTACCTGACAAAGAAACCCAGTTCAGGGAGGCTTTTTAGCACGGTTCATTCACACTCCCCCGCGCGCATCGCCTGTCCTGAGCAATTTTCTCACCTCCCACCCTCCAGGCCCAGTTCGACCCACCACTCTTTGAGCCCATCTTGTGGCCAAGCGTCCCCACAGCCACATCCGCTTCCTGTCCACTGCCAGTGTCACAGCAACTGGACGGACAGGGGGTTTAAGCCTTTTCTGGAGCTTCACTGTGCAGGTTTCACAGTAGCACTTGCCCCTTGTTCAAGCACAGGCTGAGCTATGAGGTGGTGTGTGGCATCACATCACATGAGTAGTAAATACAGTATGGAACCTACAATAAACTTCACAAATACAAAATACTGTGGTATTCCAATTTTTTTATTCATCCTCGGCTGTTCACAGCAAATAAATATACCCTGGTTTTACAGGGCACACTCCACAGTTTGGATGGAGGCTGCAGAGCAGCTGTGTGTACATCCACACATTGCTCTTCGGGGAAGTACAAGGTGTTTCATTTGCAACTGTTCTGTGAGGTCTGGGTCCTAAGATCATAAAAATTCAGCCTTTGGTGCTCAGGGGCCTCTTGAGAGAGCCTCAGTGGGCCTCACATACAGGAACCAGACTTCTCAATCCCCGATGCAAGCGAGGAATAGGCCCCAAAGTCTCAGTTTGTTTGATTTACAAGGCAACCGCTGGAAGAGACACCACCTCACTCGCAATGCAGAGGTCCACAAAGTCATTCTGCACGCTGAAGGCCTCCTTCAGCTCATTGCACCAGGCATCCAGCACCTCCTTCAGCTCCATGCACAGGTTCTCCGGGATGCTGAAGGAGTAGATCTGGACCCTGAGACCATCTCTTATCCTGGGGCAAGACGCCTGAACTGTGAACACCCTCAGCGGTGTCAACGCCAGGCAGTTCTCGGTGCTCTCCTCGGTGGCGAAGGCGTACGCTGCCGGGTAGCCCAGCAACACCCCGACAACGGTGCAGAGGTTCCAGCCGGTGGGGACAACCTCGCTGGAGGACACGGGGCCAGCGCTGGCAGCCTCAGTAGCCCCTAAGTGGGCGAGGAGTGCGGTGAGGTGGCCTCTGATGGCCTCGGCTTCCACTGGCCCGCAGAGAGCCGGGCACCGCCGCCCGGCCGAGACGTCCACCCGGGCCCCGGCGGCCTCATCGACGAGGCAGAGGCCGTTCAGGAGCAGGGCGCTGCCATCAGCCTCAGCCAGAGCTTGAGACGGGCACAGCACAGAGCCAGCTCCCACTCTGAGCATGTTTGCAGCTCTATGTGGCTTCTCAGAATGTGCAGAGCTGGATTTTTTTAAATATATACATGTATACAGGATGCATGTATATGTATATGTATACTTACTAAAAAAAGCACCCTGGAAGTGGCAGCCTCTCAGCTTGCAGCTACAGACCAGTTACAGGGAAAAATAAAACTAGACAAGGTGATATTCTCCAGGCAGTTTTAATAGAGCACAGATTCCCCCACACACACACTGATCAAGGATTTATATACAACATATCACTAATGGATTAAAAAAATATTACAGAATTGAAAATTTGATTTGTACAGAGCAGTTGCTTAAGCAAACAGCTGAAAACAGTGAAAGAGCTGGAGGTGTTCCTGTGATCCCCTCTGTTTTGAAGACGTCCAAAACAAAAAGCACCATAGACTGCTGAAATAGAATCAGACGACCAGATTTACAGATTTTATTCAGATCTAGGCAAGGCACTTGTTAAGAAATACTTTTCTGTCTGTACAACCACAGGGCCAAGCGCAGTGCCTGTTACTGTGCGGGAAGAGGCTGCGCCATGTGCATGGCCGGGGCTGGCATTGGCCACCCCTCCTGGTGGTTCTGCAGCAGCCGGTAGAGCTGCTTCAGGTGAGCCACGATGTTGTCCTTGATGTCGGGCGTAGAGATCTGGAGCCGCACGCTGCCGCTGTCAAAGGAGCGGGTGAAGTCACCGGAAAACATTTCGTAGATCATCCGGGCCACAACTGGAATGACCTGTTTCAGAAGAAGTCAGTTGTTTCAGCCTAACGGTCACACAGTATATTCCTGTTATTTCACAGGAATCCCTTGCCCTGGATGCAGGGGATGGTTTCCACAATGACCTACAGCGCACTCAGACTGATGCTGTTCAGCACAAGCAGCATTTCTATTTGCTGTGACAAAACCCACCAGCCTTGTTGGTGTTCCCCAGGGTCAGTAACCACAACTGAGAAGAACAGGTCTCTGGTATCCACAGGCATCGATCCAGAGCCAAGGCACCGGCCCCAGCAAGGCTGGCACATGTCACTTCAGAGCCTCAGCTCCTACCTGAACCACAATCAGCTTCCTCTCCCTGGGTTTTCCATCAGGCCATTCTTCTCCAAAACAGAAGTAAATCTCATACGGCGGCTGTTTCTCAATTTGTCCTTTCTGATGGGCAATCAGCTCTAGGAAGAAAAGCAGATGCCGCAGGGTTGTCCTCTTCTGGTTAGAAACACTTGCTGCATCCCACCTCATTCTACCATCTCACCTCACACTGTCCTTCACCAGAGCCGCCTCCTACACACGCACAGTTAGAGCTTATTTCTTGCACCCGGAAGAGCTTCCTTTAAAAGCAAGGCCTTCCAGGGTTTTCCAGAGCGTTAAATGAGTGTACATTGACTTTCTACTGATGCAAACCTGCTCCATGGACCACTGAAGTCAGGAGCCAGCCCCCACCCAAACTCCACAGGGGAGCAAACTAACTGGTCCCTCCCAGCTGCAGACGCCCCTTTCCAACAGTGCCACCAAGTGCCCAGACCAGCATCTAAAGCCCTTCTCCAGAAGCAGAAGTTACCTACCGCTTAGGAACGTTTCCAGACAGAAGAGTTTGACTTTCTTCTGCCTCTCAATCAAATTTGGTGTGGTGGAGGAAGGCGCACAGGGACCAGACCAGTACACCTTGCACTGGCAGAGCCGGACAGCGTAGATGGCATGGCCACTGACCTCCAGGATCAGTCCCCTGTCCATAACATCCAGCAGCCGACTTGTGAAGATCTTTTGCCTTTCGTTGGTGATTTGCTCCGTTCCTGGAAACTTTACTTGCTCCAGACTAATAGGCCCAAAGAGCTCCTCCTGGTCTGGCATAGGGCCCAGCTCCCCGTAGAAAAGTCTGCACCCCTGCGGGTTGCTTACAGTCGTCGTCGGCCCCGTCTCTTTTCCTCGATATTCAAACTTGATTTCTAGGTCTGTCACTGAGAGAGAAACGGTCAGTGTGGCTTCTCCTGCGCCTCGGCACGTACCGCGCCAGCACCAGAGACACGCCACGGGCACAGGGATGGTTAAACTATCCACAGCTCTCTGTGCTAACGAGCAAACAGCCAAAGGAAAAACAGTCAAAGCACTGTGTTGTGGTTTGTTTTTTTTTAAAGTACAATGACAGCGCTATGAATTCATACGCTTACTTGGCAGAGAGCTGATCCAGAGCTCAGGGCTGCTGAAGAAGTCGTGCTGCAGCGCAGTCGGGGGCATTTCCATATCCAGAGGTTCGTTCTTTGGCCAGACAGCTTCAGGGCTGCAGTTCTCTGCACTGGCCGGAGCCATTGGAGAATCTGCAAAAGGGAAACAATTCTGCAATAAACCAAGACTCTATTTCAAGCAGGTACCAATTTACAAACAAACACCTTCACCGATACATTAGTGTCTGCCACCAACCATTGATATTAAGAAATGGAAAGGTCTCTTGAATAGGGACGTGCTGAGATTGATTCAGTTCTTCCTCCTCTTCATCATCAAGATCATTATCCTTTTCATCCCACGGCGCTGAGCCAGTGGAACCTGCATGTATGCACATTCTTGTGGGTGTGAAACACTGCAACGCATTTCTGGAAAAAAACAATGTGATCTTCATTCTGGCTTTGCACAATATTGGAAATTTATCTGCGTGTTTTCTGAATATAAGCAAAAGAAGGAAAAATCTGATGGGCACAACATACCATTTCCAGCGTAACTGAAAATTCTAGAAAGCTGAGGATACGGACAAACTATCGTCAGCATCGGGCTGTTTAGCAGAGAACATGAAACTGTGTTCAGCTTTATTCATTTCAGTACAAGGCCATGACAGTTCAAAGTCCTCGTTGTGTCAGTAGAGGCGGGCTCAGAGAGGGCAGCTGCTTTCTGCTGCACACATACACAGGCAGCCGGAGAGTTAACGCCATGGAGGGAAAGGAACTCGCCTGGGACAAGCACCTGCTCCGTACCCTGCCTGTGCCAGCCAGGCCCTCACCTGGATTAATGATTGATCCCTGGGACTGCGGGATATCGCACACTTCATAAATTTTAATAGGATTCATGGGCACCTCCTTGGTGCCATCATACATCAAATTAAATTCCCGGCTTTTGTTAAGAGCACATCGGAGCTGGGCTTTCCACTTCGCAGGGTCGGGCTCATCGACTCCTTCCTGGTACTTTCCTGTTTCCACGGCCCATGCCTGGGGACAAAGTACACTGCGCTCAGTCCAGCCCTCTCAACAGAGCAGCTTTTATCAGAAACCAAACTTTCAAACAAATTCACTGTAAAATCTGTCCCTTGTAGAAGTCTTAACTATAGCTCTTCTGATAACAGCAATGCAAATTCCCAGTTTAATAGTTTTTCCCATTAAAAGAAGGGGGATGAAAAAAAAAATATATAAATCCATATTTCCAACACCCATGAGCGGTTCTGAACATGTACCTTCACATGAGGAAGTACAAATTGTACAGGGTTGTGCCACTGAGCTTTTCTAGGTCTCTCAGGTTCAATACCAAAAATCACTTTTGACAGTGAGCCATACCCTGCGTGGCAGGAACGGGCTCGGGAGAAATGGAGTGGAAGGGCGGCCACAGACACCCCGCTGGCCCTCTCCTCTCTCACCCCAAAGTCAGGCTATCAGTCCGGGATGCCTCCAAGGCAGAAGTCAGAAACTCCTCTAAGGAGTGTATGAGTTATAATAAATCCCTCGGGATAAGAGTATTAGGGACAGCAGTGATGAGTACTGGAATTTTGTGGTGGACCTCTTAAGACTTACGTAACAGTATTTACTGGTTTGCTGCTGAGAACAAGCCAGTTACCACATCCTAAACCGAGCAGACAAAACACATAGCAGTGTCTCCCCAAGTCCATGCAATCGGACATCATCTGGCCTTCGGTGGTGGGAAAGGGTTAAAGAACTCAACACTGTTTCAGGCAGTGCCAAGCTTGGCATCCAGGTGCACAAAGTGGCTTTTCTGAGGTCACAGAAATAGGACAAAATGTGCCAGGAAATGGCTCCCGAGACGCCTGTCCAGCTCCTGGGCCAACAATTCAACCCTTTGTCTCTGTTTAAGAGCCGTGGTACATCCGAGCTCCCCCCTCCCTCACCTTAAAGATGGTGTTCTCCTCCTCGTGCTGCGGGCTGTGCCGAGTTGCGTGCTTCCAGGGGATCTGAAACCGCTTCGCTTCTCGGTTCAGCCAGATAAGGCCGGGGTACATACCACTATCTACCTGGGCTACCAGCCACGGCTTCAAGCGAACTCTTCGCGGGTGCAACGCCATTGTCTGTGGAAGGACAGGGGTAATAGTAGGCTGACTGCTAAAGGTTAGTTCAGACCCATATGCTTTAAAAAAAAAAACAAAAAAACAACAACTTAATTAAAAAGGACCCTGTGTTTAGTTACTGCACATTGAAACCACAAATTCAGATCCACCTAGAGGACTCTTCTGCCTGGATCAGTTAGGAACGCATCGCCAAGCGGGGACCATAATCGTTACAAGAAGGACAACTCGCTATTAAGTACTCCAGTGAGCAGAGACGGCGTGTTATGTGTGCTCCCTGAGCACGCAGAGGGTGAGCCCCAATCAGCCCGAGCTCTAAACGCTGCGCAGGAGATAAAGCCGCCAACAAGCCACAGCAAGAACGAGCAGTAGAGTTTCAAAACCTCCACAAAGGTCTGTCGGATCCAGTTCTCCTGCACTCCTGTCAGAGGAGAGAGAAAAAAAAAATCTCACGTGTGCCCAACCAGGGGGGTTTGCCCCAGTGGAGGTAAAGGTGGAAACATCAGGCTGAAGCAGAGGGGACCATTTTATCACAGAGACAGATGCTCCTCAGAAGGTCATTTAATGCCTTATCCGTGAACGCTCCGAATGCTGCACAACCGCTCGCAACCACCACCGGCCTGTAACAACCAGGATGTTCATCCAGAAGGTCTGCCTGCAACCCTGCTAGAAATCGAGTGATGCTGACTTGACGTTTAGGGTTGTTTTTAAAAACAACGCTGTAGGTAACTGATCAAAGGCGCTGTTGTTGAAGTGGCCCTGTGTTGCTACTACATTCGCAGGGAACTAACAATATTTTTCTTGTGCAGAGCAGATACAAAGCCAAACAAACAAAATTAAGGCCCGTCCTCTGCGAGAAGAGGCAGCATTTGGTATCTATAGATTTTGGGAGGGGACTTTTACGCTACACTTGTGCTTAGAAGGTGCATCTCCCACATTCGATCGTACTTCTTGAAGCAGACCCTGAGAAATTACAAATATTCCCATTAATAAAGCAGATACGAGATAAGAAAAAGCTTCGCTGTAAGCCCCGAATCCTGCTGCAAGAGCTGCAAAGTGTGTCTGCTACCAGAGATAGAGAAGATTAAAAAAATCCTACCCGAGAACTAGTCTAGGAACAGGTTTTATTTGTTCAGATACCTGCAGATCCCTTTCAGATGCAAGTGTTCACACAAAGTTAATCCGAACACAACCTATTTTATCTGCTAAGCACAGAAAAATGTTCAGATTGAATTGCAAATCATCTTTAAATAGCAGTTTGAAAACGTGCTTCGCCAAGGACCCGGGCACGTGAGCAGACTGCTTCCAGGAGATGCAAACGATCACAAAGCAACCATTAGAATTATTTTGTGCTTCTGAAATCTGCTGGATTAGTTACCCGTCTCAAAAACGCTATCAGAATTAAACCTTCAGTAGCGTGTTTGCAAAGACACAAAGTCCAGGCTGATCCTGGATTCAGAATTGTGACCAAAACGAGGTATCGATTTTCCTTGCAAAGGGGGAAAGAAAAAGAAAAAAAAGTATTTTCATTGTAACAGAGAAATCCCACCTAAAGCTTGTTCCCACCATCTCTTTTACACCCAACCTCACAAGCAGGCCCCTCTGTAACGACAGACGCCGCGCACACGCACATTTGCAAGACCAGGAGCGAATTCAAACCCACACACCGGGGAGAAAAATTCACGCGCCTCCGTCAAAGAAAATGAATTTGGTCCCGTGGAGGGTGCGCGAGAGCTGCCGGATTAGGTTTGAATTGTGGCTGGGATCACAGACAGCGTCTGTCAATACCTGACATTACAATGCTTTATGACCTTTTATCACCAACGGCTTGTTGACACAATAACCAAGAGCAAATCAACTTGAATCTCAGCGCTCGGCGCAGACGGTGAGTCAGCCTCTTACAGCCTTCAACTTCGATCCAGCGGGGTCCACTAACACCTGGGGCTGCTCCCGCTCGAGGGTGAGCTCGGGAACGTCTTCTCGTCATCAACTGGATTTGCCAAGGGAGGCTTGGCCCTCACTCCTGACTCCTCAGCGCACATACCCAGCAATCCTCCAGTTTGCTTTATTCCCACTCAAACTGGCTGGTGCCTGAGGATAATTAGCACATCTCCGTCCTGCTAGTGCACCTCTGGTCAGTGATGTCGTTATTCCCTGTACCACAATTATTAAGTCAGACATTTTTCCTTGGAGGAGAGGCATTCACTCCAGCAAGAACACCACCAACTCAGGAACGAGCAGACATCCTGCAGCCACTTCCCTGACAGCCGCAGACGAGCGACCAAGGTCAAGGAGAGCCCCGGCGAACCGCGGTGACTCTCGGGGCTCCGGCGCGGCGCCAGCCTGCGTAACAACACCCAGCGCACCAGGAAAACGCGGCCTGAAGCCGACCGGCTGCACGGACGCTTTCACTCTCCCCCCGCACCCCAAAGTGCGTTCAGTGCTCCTGCTCTGCTCCTCTGAAGAAGGAAGGGGTCTTCTCTGGGTTTGTTGCGGCGATAGCACAGACCTCACTCCTTGCTCGTTACCTTTGATTACATTACCCTGGGTTTTGTGGATTTGTATTCATTTTTTTTTCAAAGACAGGCACTTCAACCCTTCACATCAGCACTCCCACAGAAACAGGCTGAAGTTTCATCCAAGTATCTGACATTTAAACACCTCCCTACACCAGGAACCTAAAGCTGCCACATTTCAGAGACCTGTACATCACTTTTCTCGCAGCCCCCCCGTGCTCCCCTGCCCTGCGAGGCGAGCAACACACCCTGAGCACAATTAACTCTCACAACTCGCAGTCCCTGCACCCCAGTCCGGTAACCTCAGCCCTCTGCCGTGCCTAAATAAGCCCAATAAATTGGAATATGCAGGATACAGATAATTTGGGTTCTCAGGGTGATAACAGGCATGGTCTGAAAACACCTGTCGGTGAACAGGGTGGGGGAGCGAACATTACCCGTGCCCTAACTCTAGGCCTCGGCTGACGGCAACTTGAAAGACGTAGCCCAGGGCGAGTAGAGCACAAGCTGCGGGAGCAGGTGAGGAAGGGAGCNGGCGCCCCCCCCGCCCCCCCGGTCCCAATGGGGATCGGGCCGCTCCCACCGGCCCCGAGCCGCGAGCCTTCCCACGGACACCCGCGTATCCTGCGCGCAGCCTCCGCGTATTTCCCCCCTCCCATACAAACTGCGCGGCCCGGGCACGGGGCTCCGCGCAGGGCGGATCCCGACGGGGGTGGGGGTGAGTCGGGCCGGTC
>VWZK01016527.1:1086026-1134248 GCA_013396935.1 Baryphthengus martii | reverse complement strand
CGGGGCAGCGGTAGCGCCGGGTCCCGTCCCCGCGTCCCCTCCCTTCCGGAGGACTCGGGGGACGAGCGGAGCATCCGCGCCCCCATCACTTTTTTTTTTTTTTCCTTTTAATGGGATATTTAAGAAAGAAAACAAAGCGTCCCGAGTCCTCGGCAGTTCAAAGCATCCCTGGCCCAGCAGATGTATAGCGCAGAACAAAAGCAAAACTTCCGTGACTAACGCGAAGCCAGGGGCGCGCAGGTTTCTCAGAAAAGCGGAGGAATGTCCCCTCATTCCCCCTCCCCGGCTCGCACACCCACCTCCGGCTGCCACGGAGCTCCGCGGCATCTCCCCCCGGCCCCTCCGCGGCCTCCGCCGCGATCTGCGCCGGCCTCGCATTCCATCGCTTTTCCTCCTAGGTGGAGACCCGTGACTCAGTGGTGAATCGTGGTTTCAGGAGATCGCACAAGGCTTTACCCACTCAGTTTCAATGAAGCAGAAAATACCACTGGGAATTTCCCTTCTCCTTCCCGTCGTGAACACTACGGAGAGTGCTGATCCTGATTCCGGAGAGGCTGACTTGCACCCAAAGCTCAATCCTGTGCCCAGACTTTCAAACTATGCAGAATTTTGAAAATCTTCACGCACAGAATAATGTAATTCTGCATTTTTCTTTACAGGTTTGCCTTGCAAGGTGCCAAGTGTAAGATACGTATTTCAGGCTTTGTTCATGCCACTCAGTGGTAAAATTTAGCAGGAGTTTGTCGTAAAGTCTTTCTGACAGGAAGCAAAAGACAATAGGTGACACTCAGAGGTCAGTGTTTTCTTGTGGGACAGCACTGCCCTGGTGCACTTTAGATGGGTTTTGTTAGTTGTTCCTGACCATTTTTGATAAGCAAAACAAGGGGTGGCTGCTCCCGTAATCCCACCTTCTACCCTCTCGTTATTCCTGCTGTATAAAAGCGTGCAACGATACGGCCAGTTTGGTGAGCAACTGGGAAGAGACTCTCAGAGACGTTGGGCTGAACTCCCGGCCGAAGTATGAGGGATCTTTGATCTCTCCTCAAACTGGTCAGCACAAAAGCTGCCGTTCATCCTCCCTGCATTCCTCCTGTCCACATGTCCGTCCTGCCTGGCGACGGGCAAGTTTAAGGATGCTTCAGGTTTGCTTTCTTTGTGGTTGGAAGCTCAGGAAGCTTTGGAAGCAGGCACCAACACACCCATACGCCCGGGGCTGTGACAGAGGGCTGGGAGCCGCCCTGGGCAGAGCTTTGCTCTTTCTAGGCCCACTGGAAGGACACTCGAGATTGTCCAACCCAGGAGGGTGGGCTTAGGGCAGGTCAGGGCTAGGGAATTTAAAATAATGGAGATGAGGGCCACTCCAGTGGGGAAGAAAGGTCTAGTCTTGCCTCCAGCTCCACTGGAGCTGGTCCTCTCACGCCAGGCAGCTGTGCCTGCCTGCACCCCGCCGCCTTGGCTGCAGCCTCCGCTGCCTTCCCCAAGCGGTAACACAGATGCCAAGCAAATGAGTCTTCCCAGCCCTCTGCAGGGTTTGGTGGTTTGTTTTTTTTTTTCTTTCTTGAGTTTCTACCAGCCTCTGCTGCAGCGTGTGGCAGCACGTCGTGTCAGTGAACCGACGGGAAATAAGCTGCCTTTTTCCATGCTCTTGGCTGGGAAACTCTGCAGCTTTTGCACTGTACGGGTGATAATCTGGTATAGGTGTCAGGACGTGTAATAAGGTGTTACCTGTCTGCAACTAATCATTCAAAGCGTTCACTCTGACATAATATATAAAATATTGATCCTGACCCTTCAGGCAGCCAAATAGCACCAACCTCTTTATAGCAACATTTTCTAGAAATCATTCTTTTAAATTCAGTTCTCTCTGCTTATACTTACCTCCACCTGATTTTTTTTTTCCAAATCAAAAGAAGAAAACCTTTGGCAGATAAACTATACTCCACGAAGTGACATTCTACAGGCTGAGAGACAGCAGCTCTGCCAGTACAGGCTAAAGAGCACACACATTGGACAATGAGAGTATATGCAGAGGAATTTTCCTACCAGGAGCTATAGGATTTACTTTCCAAATTAACATCAGTACTTTTATCAGCACGATTGTACATCGTGATACCTGCAATAGCACTGGGTAGGCTTTGTAAGCCAGGTCTCTTGCAGTCCTTTGTTCCTAGCTGGAAAAGACCGTAGTCATCAAAACAAAGGGGAACCATTTTCTCTCCTGGGAACGGATCACTAAGTTCCCATAAGGCAAAAACAAAATTATGCAACAAGACAAGACAACGTCCTGGGCATGTGGAGTCTTGCTGCGCGCTCTCAGCGCTCACATTCCAGCACGCAGCCTCCGTGCAGGAGAGCAGCACAAAATGGTGGAGGGCTTGACACCGGCGCGTGCAAAACACGCACCTCTGCTTCTGGGAAGCTGCTTGGGACCCAGAGGAAACCCCTGCCCCTCAACAGCTAGCAGCCAAAATAGTTCAAGAAACGCCACTGAGGGAAAAAGCTGTTACTTCACTGAGCATAGGGACATGGAGACTGCAGCAGAATTGTTTTATAAATACCACGGTGGCAGTGGCTGCCAGAAGATTGTCCAGAAAGTTTAGCTAAGGGACAAACCCTGGGACACACACCCAGCATAACTTCATTTGATAAGCCAGACCTCCAGCTACTCTGCTGCACACAAGTGACCTTAGAGTCAGAGGCTGAAGTTTGGCTGAAGCATTTGCCAAAAGGAGGATTCCATTTTTTCATCATGTTGTACTCTCCTAGTCACAAAAATAGACAAACAAGATTCCTTATATTATTAGATAAAATTATACATTTTCATTGAAAGAGAGCAGTCTTAACTGTTCTGGCAGCTCCTCTGGTCCTTTTCATCCATCTTCATGCTTCTTCTGTACTGTCCTTATCCTCTTCTTGTTCAAGAGGAGCAGAGTGATACCTTGTCTGAGTATCCTTATAGACAGAAACACAGAGTACCTGTGTATCTACATACACATGCACATACAATACCACAGATGAGTTACCTGCAGGGGCGAGTAGATTCACAGCAAACTCTGCTTTACAGAGAAGTGTAAGTTTTACATTTTAGACTAACTCCTATTAATATTTTTCTACATGAGACACTCTTCTGCCCAAACTAATGAAAAAAAGTGTTTCAAAAAAAAGGAACACCTTCAGCCCCCCTGGGCCTTGGCATTATTGCAAGAGGGAGCTTCTATGTTTCATTATTAATGCTGCTCCAATCCTCTTAAAAGAAAACTCCTACCTGGGTGCCAGCCTGGGTCAGATGCTTTTATAGCTACAGGTCATTTCTTTCCAGCTGACACAGATAACGGTTGGACCCAGAACACCTGGTATGTGATGGATAAAAGCTGATGGCTCCAGCAAGACAGGAAAAAGCCAGTAGGATGTTTGCAGGGAGGAGGGATGGGTCTCTGGCTGGGAGCTATCTGCTGCTAGGCTGGGGTGAGTAGCTGCAGAGCAGAAAGAGCCCTGGGTAGAGCTGTAGGTTGTATCTGTAATTAAAAAAGTAAGTAATAATCAGAGGTAAGGGTGAGCAGGAGGAGTATTTTAATAGGTGAAGGCACAAAAGGGGAGCATGAATAAGGGGAACTTAGTGCTTTAAAAATAGTAGGGAAATAAAATGTTCCTGTTACTTTACCTGAGAATTTTAAAAATGAACTCTAATAATGAAAGAAATACATGTATTTATTTCTATGTGCATTTACTAGTTCTCTTAAGCCCTTTTAGTAAAGCCTGTAGTAGGCATTCAATTAACTTTCTGTACTTACAGGTTTTTTTCATGTAAGTGTTATTAGTTGTGTGCGCTTATTTTCTCAGGATTTGCTCTCTATAATTGTTTGCTCCTACATCCTACTTTACTGAAGCATTGAGTATCCTTCTGAGGAAGTAACACGTGCCAGGATTGAAGAGCTAGTGAGGAAGTTCACTTACAATGCCTTTCTGTTTCTAGACAAACTATGATCAAGTGAGTATGGCTGTAAATCATGTGTAAAGGGACCCTCATCTCCCAGGTTCTTTGATGTGAAGATATTATTGATGCACGGAAGGACCCTGAGCCTCTGGAGCCTGCTCCTAAATAGGGCACAGCTCAGAGTGTCTGAAGGTCTCTGTCACTCAGGGGTGGGAATCTCCTAATGATCTTAGTTATTTTTATACATGGTTGATACTGTGTGTTACGCTGCCCTAGTGCAGAGAAGCCACTCTACGATCACCGAGCCAGCACGCAGAACCGTGGTGTGGAAAGCTGGAGGAGAGAAAGAGGAAGAAACAGAAGACAAAGGTGAAATAGCAAACCACAAAATTCATATCAAATAAAGGCACAAGACAGCAAGAAGAAAAAGAGCAAAGGAAAAGCAACTGAAGGTGATAAAAGGACAATACAAGCAAAGGACTTTAGCAGCGTTTTCCTCTTGTTCCTTATTTTTTTAATCTTGCTTTACGGGGAGAAATGGGACAGCAGTTCACCAACGCTGAAGGGGAGCAAACAGAGATTGATGTTGCAGAATTGCAGGAGTGGTATAAGAAGTTTGTGGTTGAATGCCCCAGTGGGACCCTCTTCATGCACGAATTCAAGCGGTTCTTTGGAGTCCAGGATAACCGGGAAGCAGCAGAGTACATTGAAAACATGTTCAGAGCTTTTGACAAGAATGGAGTAAGTGGCCAGGAGTTTTTACGATTTTTTTGTCTAATAATTTGCATGTCAGCTGTAATTTTGAGGTGTTTTGGTGCAGTCCTCATCCTTGTTGCTGTGCTTCATGAGACCAAGGCAAGGGTGGTGGACCTGCTAGAGCAGGAGAAGGAGCACATGCTGCACTACTGTGTGGGCTGGTATGGATTTATCCTCTCAGAAATATGCACACAAAGAAAGGCCAAAATGTCTTCTTAAGGGACTAAGGATGGATTCAAAGGTTGACATTTAGTCAGCCCCATTTTGTGACAGTATTGTTGAAAAATCCTCAAATAGCCAAGGTTGCTACATGGAGGAAAGAAATATTTATCTGTTATGAAAGAGGGGGATTATAGTGGTGGAAAGTCCTCCTCCAGCTTGATAAACATTGGAGGAAGTGTGTATATACAGTCTGAACAGGTGGCATGTAACAAAATATTGATTTTAGCTGCTCAAAAGCAAAGGAATGCTGAGCAATTCAGAAATTCTGGTTTTGATTCTCTCTGCTGTATTTGTCATCAGACACCTGGGAAAAGTGGGCTTTCTGGTTTAGTAGCAGTTCATGCATCCCCAGGTACTGGGGCATGAGATCCCCTAATACTAGCCTGGGATATTTTAGATATTTAGAAGAGATGTAATGTGGTTGCCTTTCTCATCTTGAAGTGGGGAAGCACTGCTTGCCAAAGGGCTTGATTTTTTTTTTTTATTTGAAGCTCTTCACTGTATCCAAAACATGGGGTGGATTTTTTTGCTGTGTATCCCTGAAGGAAAAGGGGAGACAAGTTTGTCATCTCAAATATACTGATATCCTGTAATCTTTCTTTGAAACTAGTGCTAAAATCCTGTTGATGTGACAATAAGAATGAATTTGTGAGAGAGGATAAAAAAAGCAATGGAAGATGTGGGCAGGTCAAACCTGTCTCAGAATTTGAAGCTGGCAAAACCTAAATTGCTGCAGAAACCTGAAGGATCCAGGTCTAAATTCAATTATGAAAACTGAGCAGAAATGGTTGCAGAGCAAACAGGGTGTGTAAAATGTGAAGTCCCATTCTTAGTGTGCAGGAGTCTTCCTAATAAGACTGAAAATGTGTTTTTAAGGAATGCTGGTTCTTGCATGTATTAAGAACACTAAATTAGGTGTGAGTTCATGGTTTTGCTTAAATATGCCCATGGTATGTAATTTGTTGAGCAGGACTGAATAAAGGGTTGTTAGTAATATGGTAAGGAAAAAACAGTTCTCCAGCTGGCTTTTCACACTTGCTGGCCTCTGAAATCCAGTAGCAGCAGTTTTTCCTCACAGCTACTGCAGAGCAGTTCGGTGCTGGGGGAAGATGTGCAGCCCCCACCTTCCAGAGGGTTTGGAAACTGGGTCGGGAGGGCTGAGAGGTGACGTGGGGCCTGGCTTAGCCCTGGGGTGGTGACCTGCAGGAGGGCCATCTGCTGGAGGCTTCGAGGGAGCCCTGCATCCCTTCACCGAAGCTTTTAGGAGGCTGAACAGCTGGTGTAAATCTTTAATTGCAGGTGTCCTTCCTGCCTCTTCCTGGATGGTGACATTTTTGTTGTCCTAGGCTTCCTCAGATGAATCAGGTTCAAATGAGGGGGAAGGATGAAAAAGTGTGATAGCTGGTGATGGTTTAAGTGGTGAAGCAACTGAGGTTGTTGAGAGTGGCAAACCCTTCCCAAAAGTTAATACCTCCTGCCCTGATCCTCATCTGCTTCCCCATCCTTGATGTGATCTGTGTTGTTCTGGGGTGTTTCAGTGGCTCATTTCTGGAGTCCTGGCAGGTGAGTGTCCCCTTATTGCACTCCAGGAGAATTGCTTTGCTCTCCACTCTCATGCTCCTCGTGAGCTCATCCTTGGTGCAGAGGGGTATGACTGTGCTTGCTGGTGGTCTTGAGTTGGCACGGATCTTCTCTAAAGTGGCAAATAAATAGCTGTCCCATGGATTAGCTTTTTGGCAGTTTTTAATCCAGGTTTTGTAATCAGTTTTCTATCAACTGTACCCAATTAAGGCTCACTCAGCTGCTGCTTCTCTGCTTCTCCAGGATAATACCATTGATTTTCTGGAATATGTAGCTGCCTTGAATCTTGTTTTACGAGGAAAACTGGAACACAAGCTGAGGTGGACATTCAAAGTGTATGACAAGGATGGGAATGGCTGCATAGATAAACCTGAGCTGCTGGAAATTGTTGAGGTAAGTAGGCATTGCCTAATCACTTATTTAAGCAATCACTGTTCTTTGGAGATGTAATGATGTATATGGGCTTTGTGATAATCAGGTTTCAAGGCAGCTGTGGGTAGTGATGAAGTGAAGATACCTGACCTTGGTGGAAGGGTTGTGTGCTGAGTGGTTTGGTGGAGCCTGCTGGGGTGGCTGAGGGGTCAGTTACACCCACCATGGGCCCCCAGCCCCTGCTGCTGCTGAAGCCATCCAGAAATGCAGCATCTGGGTGCTGTTGTGGAGTTCCTGTCTCTGCTGTGCCTTTCCTTTCAGCCTTTTTACACCAAGATTCGTGGCACTGGCCGGTGAAAGAGGGTTTCCTGCATGAGTAGCTGGTGAGAATACCCTGAGAGGCACAAATTAGTACAGGAAACCCTTTTGTAGTTATTCCTTTCTAGGTTTGATTTAATTTAGCTTTAATTAGTGACTGTGTGGAGTGGTTAAGAGAAGGCACGGGCTGCTTAGGGAGTTGGACACAGAGTACCTGGGTTCTTTAGGTCAATATCTTGGTGACAGTGCCACAGTCCCCCCTACACCACAGCTGCTGTTACCCTTGCACAGCAGTACTTGTGAAGCATCATCAGTGGCTGTCAAACATTTTAGAATATTGGATGAGATGCAATATAAAGAACAGATCAGAAATGGAATCTATGGAAAGTAGGTCATTTTGGCTGGGAAGTGTGACCAGCTTTACCTGCAGCAGGTGTGGGGGCATCTGGGGAGCTTGTCTGGGGCAGGTTCAATTATAGTTTTGAGGTCAGACAGAAATTGGCCGGGGTTTGTTAGGCCATTGCTAATCCCTTCTCTGGGAAGATTCTGGACCAACCCCTTCAGCCTGAAGTGTCAAGTTAATGAACAGGTGGCTGCCATGGGAGGAATAAATAAAATCTGCCCCTTTCCAGGGACAAAGCGGAACAGAAACTGTGGATCAAAACACATGCTAATACAGGTTTGATCTTACAGCTTGGGCACAAGTTCCCTGAGGGAGAGGGCTGGGTGAGTCCAGATGTGCCTGGCCTCAGATGTTAGAAAAAGTAGTACTGAAGCCAGGTGATTTTGCTGTCTGTGAAACTCTTGCCTTGTTCTTTGCAAAGGAACCCTGAGGTCTGACCAGTGTGTGAGGAAAAGAGGAGGGCAGCAGCTTCAAAGAGCAAATGAAGTTATCTGCAGCATGTGTGAGCTTAAGGGCAGAGGTTTCATTAAAGGTCTGAGGCTCCTGAGTGGCAGATCTTCCTAGAAAGGTTAAAGCTGCAGCCTTTGTAAAAGACCTTTATTCTGTTGAGAAGATGCTGGGGTTTGCTGCTTCTCATTTTCCAGTCCTCCTTCTAATCCATGAACTTCTTCTCAGTCTATCTACAAGCTGAAGAAAGTGTGTCGGGCAGACATAGAGGAGAGGACCCCGTTGCTCACGCCAGAGGAGGTTGTGGACAGGATATTTCAGTTAGTGGATGAGAATGGGGATGGTAAGTGATCGATGGCTCAGACTGCATTCATGGCTCATGAGACTATCTGTGCTGGCCAGGCTGCCTTTAACTACAGCCATCAAGAAATCACTTTGGGCTATTATGTTACTCAGGCATGTTGGGTTTGGTTCTGGTCTCATAGCATCAAGAGCAACTTGGTGCAGCAGAATAAAACAATTTCCATTGCTATTTTAATGTAAAATACAGAGGGGTCACTATTCTGTGTGGCATCAAAATCCAGATAGATCTCATCCTCTGGAAGTCCCCAGTAGCTAGAGTGCAGGTAGGTCCCAGTCCCAGCACAAGTTGCCTGGATAAAGACAGTGGCTCCAGTCAAACTGGGATTGCAGGATGAGACTTTGAGACCCCGGTGGAGGAACCTGTGTCAGCAGGGGCAGCATCTGGTGTTAGCTGATGGGCTGGGGTAGGTGTGGGTGCCTTGGGTTCCAGCCTGGTGGTTTGTCTTTCAGTGAGCTGCCCTGAACTACCTGGGGAAATGAAATATTGCTTCTGTCTTATTGGCATATTTTCTGAAGCACTGACAGTTTTTTACTTCCTGCCTTTCTCTTCTTGTCTTGTCTGTCATGTTTTGTCTCCCCATCTTGTCCCTCTCATCTCATACACAGGGCAGTTGTCTCTTGACGAGTTCATTGATGGGGCCAGAAAAGACAAGTGGGTGATGAAGATGTTGCAAATGGATGTAAACCCTGGGGGATGGATCACTGAGCAGAGGAGAAAGAGTGCTTTGTTTTGAGAGATCAGTTTCCATACAGCTGGAAATGTGATGCTGCTGACAACTGTGGCTCTCTTACTCTAGGGTGGTAGTGGCTTTCCTTTCTAATCCAATCTCAGCATCCAGATGAAAACTTCTGTGGCTTAAGAAGCCATATCTCAGTCTGAAACCCATGTGCTGCATACTGCTGGTACCCAGAGACTATTTTTGGCCCATGAATAAGTCTTTCTGTGTACACAATGCTGTTTGCCATCTCTGGCTTTTTGGTTACACCCCAAAGAACAAACTTGTTGTGGCTTCTTGCAATGGATCCTGGACAGGGTTTGATTCTGGTGACAGACAGGATGGGGAATGAGAGATCCTGACACAGTGGTGCTGTCCCAGTGCAGATTAGTGTTTGCATCATTCATACCTGCAGAGATACAAACACATTAAAACAAAAGTGACAACAGCAGAGGTGCTCTGCCTGGCTTTATACATCCAGGATGTCTGTGCACATTTACTAGAGTACACTACTGCTAATGTGAAATTATTGAACACCAACGTGTTGCTGTCAAAACTGAGAACTGGATTATAAGCAGTAGCCAAGGCAGCACCCAGAGTTGAGGAAAACATGATGTGTGGGCTGGGTAGGTGGAGCAGTAACTCCCTGCATCTTCCTCCTCTGGACCAGAGTCTTCCCCTTCTACCTGTTCAGAGACCTGGGGTTGTGGGGCTGGAAAAATGCTGTTTCCAAACCCTGAGCAGCTGCAGAAATTGTCCCTTTAAGAGGCCAGATTTGCACAAGTGTCATTTGCACCTTTTAAGCTGGTTTCTTATTGACTCATCACCCTAGAACAGCTTTTCCTGCCCTGTGGAGACTGAATGAGCTCAAAGAGCTCCAGGACTTTCAGTGCACTGGGAGAAGTTATGTGTGGAAGCGGAGACAAGGAAAGGGCAGAGCTTTGCCTGGCAGGGCCTCTGCAAGGGGAGGAGTGGTGCTGCTTTATCAGCAGGACCAGAGGATGGAGCAAGTGACAGAAAATCTGAGTTACTGTATTACAGTGGTTTTACACTGGACTTAATTTAGCCACAGACTGTAGATAAAAAATTTGCCCAGGTTGTAGGCTGAGCTCTGCTATTCTAACCTATATTCCCACATACCTACATGTATGTGGAAAGAGAATTTAGGTTGAACCAATATTTTAGTTTGCCATTGTTGTATTTATTGGTTTATTTGCAAGAAAAACTTCCCTAGGAAAACAACCTGAGTTTGTTTTGTTTTCATTTTCCCAGGAGATCAGTGGGCCAGGTGATACCTGTTCAGATATTTCTAATCCCCTTTGTGGCCTTTAATTATGACTGCTTTCTTTCACTAGCTGATTAGTTTGCTAGTTTGTGGTCTTGTCAATGTACCAGATGTTTAAATTCAGGAACATGAAGCATTTAGGATAACACATAATCAGTGCTAGAGTTGAAATACATGAGCATCTCTGCTTTGAAATAGTCTGAGAGTTCTCTACGAATACATGCTAGCTTGTGGTGTCTTCCCAGAGCTGATTTATGCTGGGTTATGCTAGTTAAGCTGTTTTAAAGTTGTTTATGGTGCTGTAAGGCAGCTGGCTAAAGCTCATTCAAGTCAATCAGCTCAAGATCTGAAAGAAATCTTACTTGGAACTGAGGGCCTGGGAGTAAAGATTCGCTTTACTGACTTTCTGACTTGGAGACAAATGTTTTCATGTGAGGATACAAATCTCTAATTCCTTAAATTTCAGTGTCTCAACCAAACTGCACTCTGCTTCTTGCATGGTTTTTGTGTGGCTGTTTAGTTTCTAGAGCTGTGCACTGTGGGTTTCCTCAGATATTTTGCACTTGTACTTTACACTCTTATTCTGCTCACCAGGTCAGCTCAGGAAGGAAGCAGCTGGTTGGTGTCCCTGCCCCAGCAGTCCTCTGCTGGGGTGGTAGAGGGCATCCTAACACTGAGCACTTGGACAGCGGTGTGAGACATTTTGTAACACTGGAATTTAATAAAGGTTTATTTATTAAAACTCTATCTGTTTTGTAGTATTTTTTCACTTGGAATGAAGATGGAGACTTGTGTGAGCACCTGAGTTTCTGACCAAAGCTGTAAGACTGAGGGGATGAATTCAAGGCAGCTGTAAAGTATAACACCTAACCTGGATGAGCCACAAGGCAGAGATGGTGATGGTGATGCTCTTGCTGATGCAGAGTAGGAAAGGAGTTTAATTTCTATGTAGTGACAGTTAAAAGTTTGTGTATCATTAAAAAAATTCTGAATGGCATTTGAAATAGGTGCTGCAGTCAGATGGCCCCTGTTTCAACTCTGCCAGGACTAAAATAGGAGCCTTGAAGCATTTAGGGCTCAAAGTGTTGGACTCAGCAGCCGGATGGTTCCCCTGGCATGGTAGTGGTGGGCATGGTGAGTAACGCTTGTGTCACTGCTGACACAACCCAGTGGAAAATTGTTCCTCTTATTGATTCTGTAATCTTTTGTCAAGGTGCTTTAGTCTTAGTCCTATTTTTAAATCCATCAGTATAAGCACTTTGATCTCCTCCCAAACTCAATTCAACATTCACATCAAGGTGGTGATGTCAGACACTTTGCATAAGCCATTTTTCCAGACTTACAGCCCAGCTAGAATTGGATTTGCCTGATCGGATTTCTTTTTGGTCTAAATTGGGAAACAGGATGGCTTAGAAAAGGCAGATGCCGTGTGATTTTATTTATTTATTTTTATCTGAGCTTCTACCATCTGCTCTGTTTGATCCTGAAATTGGGTGGGATTGAAGGTGAAATAATCAGATTAGAAAGCTGTAAGGGGTGAGGCTGTTGTAGGAGGAGCTGACAGGGAGAGGCACCAGGGAGCAGAAGCCAAGGAGGCATCGAGTCCTAAAATACTTTCAGGAAGGTGGATTCCCAGGGAAAGCTCTGAGCAGCAACAATAATGACAATGAGAAGGAAAGAGGATAGTTGCATTTCACTCTTTGCTTAGCTGTGCTCTTCATGGGTCTGTACACCTGATGTTTTGAGAGAAGTTCACCCCTGGATACCTGGGCTTTGGTGGCTGCCCAAAGGAAAGGTTGGTGTCCAGGTCATTCCCAAATCACCTGTGTGCAGCTTCCCCATGAAAATGTCATGTTGAAAAACAGAGTGGCCGTGCCAGGACTTACTGTGCAGATCACTAGAGGGACTTCTTTTGGTCTCACCGTGTTTGGGTGTTTGCCAGGTGTTCTCAGTTCTGGCAATATGGGACAATACTTCTTTCTTTCTTCCTCCTTCTCCAAGGGAAAGTGCACCTCAGAAGTTTGGAAAATATCTCAAACCTATTACCCTGAAAGACCCTGTATTTAAGGTAATCTAATCCTGGGGTCTGATGGGTGGTACAGGAGCCCTGGAGCTGCGCTGGAGCGCAGCCGTATTCCCTGGGGATACAGAACCTTGAGAAGCATCTGACTGAGAACCTCTTTTGTTTCATTTCTTTGCCTTTTTGGCAAACAGACAGGGATGCAAAATGAGGTATTTTTGCCATCTGCCACCATCCCACTCGACACTGGTGGGGTGGGGACAGGGCAGCCCTAGGTCCCTTTGCAGAGAGATGGCAGAGCTCTGAGCTGGTCACGTCTCTTGTGAAAGGCTGAAGTGCTGCTCAACATCCTCCCTCCAAACCTGGGCTGGGAAGGGACCTGAGCAGCCCAGCTGCCAGGTTACCCTTGCTTCTGGCAGGACGTGGGTGCAGAGTGCCCCTAAGATCCCTCACGCGCTTCATGGATCGATGATTTCTGCATCCCTCCAAAGGCAGCTGTGCCTTACAGCTTTTACAGTGTTTTGGCACCTTTCAGTGTGGCTGCAGCTCTTCCTGACGACTCCAGCTCCAGGGACTTGTCCCAGGTCACTGCAAAGGGAAGGCAAAGCTGGGACCTGCCGTGTGGCCCTGCACCCTCACAGGCCCATCACCCTCGTGACAGCAGCTCCCCAAAAAAGCCTCTCCTGTGCCCCCCGGAGCGGCTGCACTGCCTCTTGTTCAGCAGCGACACTGCTACCGGAGTGAGCAACGTGTCTGGGGCTGGCACCTCTATTTTGAAATAAATTAATTATGCATGAGTTAGGGCAAACAGAGTCACAATATTAGTTTTTAATTATCTTTAATTTGCTTTCATAGGGGCTGAAAAAACATCCTTTGGAGAGAGACACTGAGGTTTGAAAAGCGCCTTTGGCCAGCCAGCAGTTCTGAGACAGCCCTTTTAGGATAACTCTGTCTTTATAAATAGAGCTTGGGCTTGTCAGGGCTGCTTCTTGCATTTTCTTGGGCATGCTGAGGGGAGAGGGGCAGAAGGAAGTGCTGAATGTGTCTCTGGAGGGAGTGGGCACAGAAAGCCCACACTGAACTCGGCCGTTCTTGCAAAAGAATTATTTTAGCAAAGCCAAAACAAAGGTTTCTGCACTCGCATGAGACAGTTCATCTGTCCTGCTGCAAACAGTGATGGATTGAAAGAGATGAAGCACAACCTGAAATAATCTTGTAAAATATCTTTATTAGTTCACTATAAGATTGGAAGTACAAAAGCTTCCAGGTAAAACACTGTCAAATGAAAAAGACACGCAGGAAAAATGGTCAGCAAGTTGCGCGTGAATTGCAAGCAGCCAGTGCTAAACGACAAGTCCTCCAGTGAGGCAAGAAATCCTCCCTGGTGTCCCGTATTGCCTCACCACGCCTGAAACTCGCTCCCATCGGATGAGGAAACTCCTCCAGGAGCAGCCAAGGCGCAGCCCGGGCTCGGTGCGGGGGTGAGGCCGCTGCTCTCGCAGCCTCCCTTGTGCGTGTGCTGGCTCCTGGGTGCAGCCCCGCTCGTGGCACCGCTAATTAGCACCGGCAGACGAGCTCGCTGGGCCCAGGGTGCTGTCATAAGGGGTGACTGCGTTCGATTCCACGGGGGACGGTACTTGAGCCCACGGTAGTGTGGAGGTGATGTTTCCCATGGCCTGCTCAGGAACAGGTGGGTGCTTGCGGATGCTCGCGGTGCGGACGCTGGGTCTGGCCAATCTCTCGCAGCTCACCACTCTGAACCGCATGTGGACGAGGTGCTGCCGTTGTAGTTAGAACCACCCGGTGCTGGAGGGTGCCATGGAGTGGAACTTGCAGGAGAGTTGAAGTTTGTGGTACAGGTGATAAGACATGTGGGAATATTCCTACAGACGTGCAAAACTTTTCCCTCTCAGGTTACCGTCATTGCAGCCTGCTGTGGTTTAACACGGCCCTTCCAGACATTTCAAGGAGAAACATGCCCTTTAAGTTCAGCTAGCTGTTAAAAAAGGCACCATTCCATGGTTTTAATGCTTTTAAACACAGAAAAGCCACGGCGTTCACCACTTCCCTTTTCTAGATCATAGGTGCTTTTATCTTACGTTGTCACTAACGATTGCTAACAGAATGTTAACAAATCAAAGAACAAATGACCAAAACTGCTGGTCTCGTGCTCTGGAAATATATGTGGAAAAAAA
This sequence comes from Baryphthengus martii, assembly GCA_013396935.1. Classification (NCBI taxonomy): domain Eukaryota; kingdom Metazoa; phylum Chordata; class Aves; order Coraciiformes; family Momotidae; genus Baryphthengus; species Baryphthengus martii. The sequence continues at coordinate 1,119,636 of VWZK01016527.1, read as the reverse complement.
AGTGAAGTTTCAGGTCTGTTTTCTAGGTTTGGTACGTGATTTCTAGGTTTGGTACATCTGTTCTTCAGGGACCCCCTCTCACCAGGGCCAAGTGCCGGGCAGCCAGGGCTTCGTCCCCCACGGCGGCTGCAGACGCTGGTTTGGCCACTGCCTGGGCGTGGGTTTTGAGGCTCTCTTGGTGCTTTATCGAACTGCATTGCATGGTGCCGCTCCCCCTTCCCGAGGAGGGCGAGATTCTACCCCGTCTCTGCTCAGCAGCGATATCCAGAGCCCCCTGCACAGCGAAGGGCCCCGTCGGCAGTCCCGGGGGGGTTCTGTGCTTCCAGCACAAGGAGCTGCCCTCGCAGCACCCCCTCTTCACAGCAGCGTTTCGTCTTGCTGGGCAGGACAGAGCTCCCCCAGAGCATCTGCCAGGGGAGCGGCGCCTTCGGAGCAGATCCTGGTCCCTGCGCTAGTGGGACAGTCTATTGCTGGTCGCACTGGTGCTGGGACAACTCACCAGCTCCCACAACCACAACACGATTTGTTTTAATAATGCAAGGAGCGAGGGGAAAGTGGAGGTGATGGGAAGGTGTCCCGGGAGCCTACTTGGTGGCCTCTGCCGCCTGCTCCGTATCGTTTGGGTTCTCCCCGTCGTTCTGGATCAACCGGACGATGTGCGTCAGGTCCAGGCTGCGGGTGAGGATCTCGAGCAGCACTTCATCCTTTTGCACGCCCTCCATGAACTCTTCCAGGGAGAGCTCGCCTGCGAGAGCACGTTCAGAACAGGTCTGTTAAATCCTGCCAGCCTTTCTCCTCCCTCCTCCGGTAGCCTCGGAGCAGCCCCCCAGCAGCGGCACGGATTATCAAATGGGGTCCTGGGTCTGTGTATTGTACACCCCAAACTCATCACAGCTAAACTTTGCACAGACCCCGACTCTGCCAGAGTGACGAGGGGCAGGGTCCCCTCAGGCTGGCTGCAGCCTGTGGAGGGGATGGGAGCTAAACCTTCATGGAGAGCCGCTCTCTTCCAGCCCTCCCTGTGCCCTGGTGTTCTGGGACATTGCATCTGGAATTGCTCTGGCAGACAGGACCACGGGTAAGGGAGAAAGTGGGAGCAGTATTTGGCATTGCACAAGAAAGTTCCTCACCATCTCCATTTATATCAATTTTGTCAAACACCATGTTGGTGAATTCCTCGGCCGTCATCGTTTCGTTGCAGCGGTTGATGGCTCGAATAGCCTGGGGGGAAAGAAGGACACAGGACAACTCCTCAGCACTGCGCTGATTTGTGTGTCCATCGGTTCGACCGGTTAAGAGACCGGACATGAGAGGCCAAACTTTTTTTGCGGGCAGTTAGGTTCTGAAAGCAATAAGTCCTTTCTAAAAAACCAGAGATTAAAAACACTTAAAAAGGCAATCAATGCATTAAAAGATTAAGTGGGCATACAGGGATAAGCCGGGAGCCATTCACCCCTGAAAATCCTTAGATTAAATTGAAGTGCTTATCTCAGCCTGGGTTTCAGTGGACGTGGTTAAACAACCTGCAAAGAGAAGAGAAGGGTCTGCTGAGTGTCGGGGCGTGTGGGGTGCTCGGACAGGTCCGGCCAGGGAGGCCAGCCCCGTGGGAGGACTGGCAGAGGACAAGCAGCAGGTTTGGCCAGTGCCTACTAATTTACCAGGGAGTTGTCTTTTGGGTCGCAATATTCCTGTTACAGCCTTTCTGTCTACCTGTGTCTAACCACCATCCTGGGTGACAGAAATGGAAAACGCTGAGCCCACTCACTTTGATGATGTTCAGCAGTTCTCCCCGGTCAATGCAGCCGTTCCCGTCCACATCGTAAAGCTTGAAATACCATCGCAGCTTCTGATCCACCTTCCCTTTCAGGACCAGACTCAGAGCTGCCACATACTCCATAAAATCTATGTAGCCATCCTAAAAGCAGAAGGTTAGAAGCTAGATGAGATTGAAAGCAAAGAGTCAGGCAATAAGTGATTTTTCTGATCACTTGCAGAAGTTCCCACTGGAAGACTTCGGCGTGTGGCCACCACTTCGAGAGCAGGGGCTTGGGGAGCAGAGGCGGTGGGTGTGGGTCCCGTGCGTGCCCACCAGTTAAAGGTGATGGCACCACATGGTGAGGACCCACCGTGATCTCAGAGCCGTTATGTGTTGTGAATGAATGAGCTTGGTGTGTGGACCTGGCCTGGGGACCAGCGAAGCCTCAAAAGCTCCCCCATGCTAAAGGGATCTCTTTATGCAAAGCAGTGGTAATTCAGAGGTTACAGAGGAACAGGCTTATGCAGATGAACCCCGGAGGATTACCTAACAATCTCCTGTCTGCACACACCTACAGCGCTTCTCTGCTGCAAGGGGGTCTCACACACAAGCCTCCAGGAGAGGAACAAGCTCTGGACTCACCCCAGCATGACGCTAACACCTGGGGAGAGGAAGGTCCTTCTGCCATTTGTGTGGTCACATCAAAAGCACAAGCAATTTTACATCTGGTTTTCCTCCCAGGTGCTTGCCTACCACCAGCTCACACTATGGTGTCAGAGACATTCAGCTGGGCCTGCAGATGGTTCTCCAGCCTGGCTGTGGTACCACAGAATCACAGAATGGTAGGGGTTCGAAGGGACCTCGAAAGATCATCGAGTCCAATCCCCCCTGCCAGAGCAGGATCACCTAGAGTAGGTCACACAGTAAAGGTGTACTGGGCTGAGCTCAGGTGCCACCACCCTGCCTCCAGACCCTGCCCTGTGACGGTCACAGCCTCAGGAAGTTTGCTGAAACCACCGAGTGTTTTAATGGCGCGTACCATTGAGGTACAAAGTTCAAAGGAAAATGGTGCAGACTATAAATGACAGGAAGTCTTTGGGAGGGAATAAGCCAGGGTTTTGTCAATGAAGAAAAGCCACCACATCACAGAGTGGATTCAACAAGAGATCATCTGCTTTATCCTACTGCTGCAAGAGCCAGATTAGGTATAAATAGCTACTGAGCCCATTCCCAGCAGGATTTCCTGGGCATTGATTCCATTTTAGGCATCCATTCAAACACGGAGCAGTGACGAAGGTAAAGGCCAAGGCGCAAACAAAATACTTAAAGGATTTAGGGCCTAAATTGTATTATTTCCAGTGAAAAACCCTTTGGGTTGCCATAAAATACATTCCTCATTTCGCAGGCAGTGCAACTTCAAACCGTTTGTAAGTAAAGAAGGATGCTGTTTGCTCTCAGAGCCACAGCATCTGTCTGCTCCTCTGGCACAGCTCCTGAGCTGGGAGAACAGCATTCCCAAATGTGTCCAGCACTGCCCCACGCCAGGGTCCGGCACAGCGACCGCCTGCGGGGAGCAAAGGCCCCCAACTCCTTATCTTATGGGACCAAGCACACGTAATCAAACCAGTAATGGTGCCATCCGTTTAGAGTTCAAAATCGTAGAGAAACAACCACAGTCTGCTCTGTCAACCACAGCTCCTGCCGCGCTGTGCGGCTGGGACGCGCTCTTCCTGCGTGGATGCAGCACTTGTTCTCCTGCTTGCTCCTCACTGTCACAACATTCGATACTCAAGGATTAGAGGGCACTTCACTTTAAAGTGATCACAGATTGCCAGATAAACCCCCACTATTTTAACAATTGAAAACTCAAAAGCCAATACCAATTCTGAGAGCAGCCTGTTTTCTCCCAGCACAGTCAGCAGGTGAGAAGCTGCTGCTGATTTTTTTTGCCTGGCATCATGGATTTAGCCAGTTCTGAGGCCACAGAGAAGCAGACCACACAGACCCAGGTACACATCTATGTCGCGTGCACCCGAACACCCCACACGTGACCGCGCGCGGAGCGGAGCCAGTCCCGGCGCGGGCTGAGCGGGAAGGGCAATATTTACCTTATTAAAGTCAAACGTCTCAAACATTTGCTCAACGTATTTGTTCGCTGACGGACTCAGGTTTTTCAAGCCAAAAAACTGTTTGAACTCGTACAAGGTGAGCTGGCCAGAAGGACACTCCGTCATGAACTTCTTATACCACTGGTGGCACTCGGTAGTGCTCAGCTCCTCCACGGATTTCCCATCCATGTTCCCCATCTCCACACCAAGTGCTGGTCACTTTGCAGCCAAAAATGGATGTTTTCTGAAATGTGAGGGTTTTCTTTTGAATTCTGCTTCTCGCTTTCAAAGTCCAAATGTCTCCAGCACTGCAGGGATCACAGTGTTGGGAAAAAACAAGCTGCCTTGCGCGTGGGCTGTGCCAGTTCAGTGCTGGTGGTGATGGACAGCAAAGACGCCTCTCCCCAGGAAAACTCAAAAGCACAAAACCCTCTTTGGACAGGAGAGTGACATTTAAGTACCCAGCAAATCCCTTCCTGACCAATGAGGCTCAGGGGGGTGATGGGCTCCTGCCAGGCATTAAGAGTTCAGGGTTAAAATAGAAAAGGAGGTAAAACGGGAGTCTTGCAGATTACAGGCGCAGCAGGAGATTACAAGGGTGGAATTTTCTCTATGATGATGTAATCTCCTAATCCACTTCATTTATGATTTTGTGTGGGGTCACATGAGCAATAACTTACACACCAAAGTCAGAGTAAGAAGAAAGAGAGAAAACCACTTGGAATTCCCTGTGCTATTCCTGGCTCTTGGTCTCCCTTAGCCTTCCTCTGGCTGGAGGATTTCCAGACGGGGCTGTCAGTTTGAGCCTGAAATTCAGGGAGGAGGAAGAACCATTTCAGCTCCTCTAAGAGATGCTGTACGAGCGTAAATTTGGTGTGCTGAGACAAACATAGAAACATAATTGCTTTGAGTGGCAAAGCTTCAAGTGCTTCAAGTGCAGACACCAGATGCCATGATGATTTTCTCCCAGGGAAGCCCCCTCTCCACCCAGCTGCTGGATTCCATGTTCAGTCTCTCAGGTCCTGCCACTTGAGTGTTTCTTCCACAAAATCTCCCTGCAGGAGGCACCTCCTGGGAGTGTGGCTTGGCTGCTGCACGACCGGAACCCGGCTGATGCCGGTGGATGATACAGCTTTGATGTTCATTTATGATGAATTCCCATGAATGTGAATACGTCCCAACCCAATGTTGTTTTTACTCCGACGCACAGCGCTCAGAGAAGGACTGGGAGGTAAAAAAGTGTATCCTCAGAAAGCAGCATGGACCAAATCCTCCCCTAGCAATGAAATGGGTGCGACTGCTGGGTCTCTACCCACAGAGAGTCTGTCCTGCAACTCTTTTTTGTATCTGGCAGCTTTAAGACAAAGAGCCCAACTCTTAGGTGTCGCAGAGCTCGGCACCGCTTCTGCACTGACACACGTTAGGAATAACTCTGCTAAAGCAGGTGGCATTACACAAGCGTAAAATAATTACGAAAAAGGAATTAGATTGAGGAACGCTAATTGGATGTGCTAATCCTGCCCTGGCCGGCAGCAGCAGGCACAGAACCCCGCTGCGCACAGCACCCGGGAGCAAGGTGAGCCTCCAGTGGGTGCCCTGGGCCTGACTCCCCCCAGCGAAGGGGACCCGGCTGGGAAAGCCTATCCTGAAGCACAGGGAGGGGTTGCAATATTGAGGCGTTCACCGGCAGCAGAAAGGTTGCGGATTGAATGTGGATACAGCCCCGCTACCGGGGCATCCAGTTCTCCAGAAAGTCCGATGCAAAAGCTGAAGTGCTTTGTGCTGCCCTCTGGAGCAGAGCTGCAGGGACGTGCCGCCTGAATTCCAGCTCCGGTTACTGTCTCATTTCTGAGCGCCGCAGATGAAATGTGCTTTTCCGTTCTAAGAACAATACCTTGCCTGTGTCTGGGAAAGCCTAGTGGAAAAAGACACCATTTCAAAGGAGCAGGATTTGGGCTCAGCTGAAGCAGCTGGTGAAACCTCCCCAGGTTTTGCAGCGTGGGCTAAGGCCAGGCTGGGTGGCCGTTCATGCCGTGCCCTGCCGCGCGCTGCTGACGCCCAGTGCCTCCGGGAGAGCAGTGGGCTATAAATGAGAGGACATGTTAGATCAGGTTTTTAGGGCAAAAAATCCACGCTGTGTGGTTTTGTGGGGAGCAACGACACAGCCTCACCCCTTATTTCTCGGCTCACGTGCTCACTGCTGGTAGTAACTCAGACACTCGGTGGGAAGCTGAAGTCACACCGGTTTCATTGCTTGGGCTTTATTGCTCTCAGCTACAGCTTCATGCCCGTGACGGGTCTCCATTTCACAATGTTTGCACTCTGGACGTCCATCACCTTCCTGGTGTGATCGGTGTCACGGTGGTAGCGGTACCCGCAGGTTGGCTTCTGCGCTGTGTAGAAGGGGCTGTATGAGTTGGAGAGACTTGGTCTGTAGAAGAGAAACGTGAAGGAGCTGGGCTGATGGCCCCCAAAATGGGCAACGAAAGGAACGAAGCGAGTGGCCAGAGGCTGGTCCCTGTGGTGATGTGCTGGAGGCTGCTGGCCCACTGGGATGGGCAGTGTGGGAGAGACCTCCTGCAGTGCTTCTGTCTCCTCCATTCCCTTTGTGCTCTCGTGGTCTTTGCCAGGGGTTTCTGGTGGTTTAGTCACCTGTGGGGCAAAAGAGCCAGACAAAAGCATTGCAGGTGCCCTGACACTTCGCCGTCCTCATCAGTGCTTACGGGCCCGACACAAGAGTTGTGAGCTGCTGAGCAAGAAGCAGCACGTTAACAAACCAGGAGAGCTTGGGGAGTGCCGGGCTGCTCGCACACGCTGCGCGGGCAGCCGATACGCCGCGTAAGTGCCGAGAAGTCGGATATTTACATTTCTTTAGCTAAACATCTATGGGGAATGAACCCTTTGCAGAGGAGGGGTGTGGGTGTGTGCCCCGACGGGTCAGCAAGGGGCTGACCTGTCACCTGTGGCTGCTCCAAGGCTGCGCTTGACTGGGGTGGTATTTTTGCTGCTGTTATTTAACCATGACTCAGTTATCTGGTTTTCATTGATGACACCTCTGCCAATGGAAACTGGCTCTTCCTCCAGCAATTAGCCGCTTTACTCCTGGGTGTCCTAAATAAACGCTTTGCTGTCTGGATTTTATTTTTAACTTTGTAAAGAAGTTTCGTAGTTTCCGTGACAGCCTGGATTACTTGCTGCTCTATTTCTGTCCTCTGTAGCTGGCTCTTAAACCTATTAGGACGGGGATACCCACAAATTGTTTAGAAATCTCCTTAAAGCCTTTGAGGGAAATGCCCAGACCCCCACAGGTTCACCAGCTCTTTTTGTCAGTCATTCCCCCTGGACGGCCACCTGGCAGATGCCTGAAGGGCTCTGCCGTGGGAGCTCAGGACAAGTGTTATTTCAGTAAGGGAACGCCAGGCCATTTTTCCCACAAGGGATAAAATAATGGGATTTTTGACTCCTGAAGAGCAGATTTTGAACCACTACATTCATTTCAGCGTGGTTTGTGCATCCCTGCTCGGAACACACTTTGAGTTGTTTGGAAATGGTTCTGTTCACGCAGGCGATGACTCCGGCTCCTGGCCTTTCTCGCTTTGGAAGATAAGGGGCAAGTACGTGCTCGCCTGCGCTGCCGCAGCGGCTCCCACCCAGCAGGGAGGCTCTCACCTTATTAAAGCAGCGCATTTGGGGTGGGGAGGCGAGGCTGTAGTTACAGCCCAACTGCTCAGTCATGTAGATGCTTTCGAGACGCGCAAGCCTTGCGTGCACTCGGCGATGGAGGGCTGACAGTCATCGCCAGTGACGGGCAGGATACCGCACCAGGGCGTGCTGAGCGTTGGGCTTTGCTCTTGCCATGGGGTTCGTCTGCCCTGGGGGGTTCCTGCCCATCCTCTGGGGCATCTAAAGCTTGGCAGAAACCTCCTTTGTGCCCAGCTGAGTGCACCTGCTTACGTGATCTCTGTCTTTGAGGGGAAACACCAGCTCAGAGCACTCAGCGCTATTTATGGTACTGCCAGAGATCTGCAACTGAATTTAGAGTCCCACTTAATCCTATTGCACCCAGTTATACACTTAGAGCTCCCTAATCTCTCTCAAATGGTTGTCTCTCCTACAATATCCTCACGGGTAGGGTCACAGACAGAAGCCTGACTTCAGTAATCAAGAAAGCACAAACAGCCATCCAACCCAGAGAAGTGTTCCCCTGAGCAGCTGCTGGCGGTGCCCGTCCTGCCCCTGTGCCGCTGCCGACCCCCTCGCTCTGCAGCGGAGAGGCCCCCCTCGTGCAGCCCCTCGCTTGTCCCCGCGGAGCCATCCCAAGACCATCACGTATGGTTTGCTCTGAGCTTTCAGTGGCCGCAGGGGCAGAGCCGGCCGATGGCGATGCAGCCGGGGGGATTCACACAGCAAGGAAGGGATGATGCATCACAGCCCCACCACCAGGACCCTGTTGTCACAATCACCGTCAGGGCAAGGGTCTTCCAGCCCCCCTGCACAAAGGATAGAGACATGGTGAGCAGGAGTCCCTCCTGACAAACTGTGAGCCCGGGGCTCTCACCTGCGAGGTCATCTTCCCAACGGGGATCTCGGCACGTGGGGCCATCTAGGGTGGAGGCCGGAGGCAGTGTTGCCAGGTGGGCAGTGCCGGTCATCAGGGCCATTGTGACACCACGGTGTCACCAGGGTGGTGGCTGTCATAGGGGTGCCCAGGCTGAGCAGGGCTGCTTCGGCAGAGACTGTGGAGGAGATCAGGAGGATGCTGTTTCTCCTGGCCCGATGGGACAAGGAAGAAGTTGCACCGGATGGGAACCACCACTGCCAGAGCACGGCGAGGCCACTGCGGGCTCTGCCGGCCCTGCCACCCCCACCAAAACACGGCCTCTTCGCACAGCCCCGCTCCCCGCTACAGACACCAGCGGCTTCTCTTTCCAGGGGTGCAATTTGCTGTTCTGCAGCCACACACGAGGGTTTCTCCTGCTGTCCCTCTAGCGGGCCCGGCTGGGGAGCCGAGCACCTCGCACACCTGGGAGGGAGTGCGGCGGAGCCGGCCAGATCTGCATCTGCAGGGAGCAGCTCCGCGCGCCGATGAAAGGCAGATTGTTCTGGGGTGTTCACTCGTATTGGGATCAAAGGCAGCCTCACACCGCGGTGTGTTACATCAGAGCAGCGCTCACATGGTTATTTCTATGCCACAAAATCTGCTGGCCATCTTCCAAGTGCTTTCCCGTGCTTTGTGCCCAGTCCAGCCCACCTGTCCCTTGAGCTGTGTGGCCTCTATCACACCGGAGATCCTGGCGAGTGGCAGTCGTCGTTCTCCCTTAAAAACACAGCTTTTTCTGGTCTTCTAGGGGGAGGTCTTCGCTTTACTGGGAGATGGAAGGTAAAGAACAAATATTTTTCACCTGGAACAACTATATGGGAGTGTGCACACGAGCTCTTGCAGGCTTGTTTAGTAGCTTCTGTTCACTGGGATAATAAACACCTCAAAACACACATCTCTTTATGATGTGAGAAATGTTTTCCTACGCTCACCACCCAGGGTGAGGCAAAACCATCATTGGTGGGGTGGCACGGGTACAGCTCACCACCCTCAGAGCTCACAGGTGCTGCTCTGGCGTCCCCCCTGCCCTGGGGACACAGGAACACCTCGGCAGCAGTCGTCAGGGAGCTGAATCACACTCTCCGGTTCCCGCAGAGCATCGCTGCAGCCCTGTGGCCCTTTTGAAGTCTCTTTGGTGCAAGGACATTTTGTGGGGCTCCTTTGTGCACAAGCTCAGGCTTTCTTATTCCACGGGATTTTATTGGCTTCTCTTCTTAACATATTTCCTCTTCTCCTTCCTCTTTTCCTTGACTTTGTCTTTCTTCTGTTCAGTTTGTTCAGTCAAAGACTGTAAATTATTAGTGAGCAAAGATATTGTGTCCTTTGTCTTTCCAGTAGCGAGTGGGTCCTTCATTATCTGCTTTCTGCTTCTGAGAAGTGCCAATGAATTTTCTCTAGGTGCTGGGGCTCAGCGAGATGGGTTCCCTGAAGAGCTGGCTCCAGCACTGCCCTCAGGAAGGATGCTCTTTCCCAGTTTCCATCCTATCCACCCCTCTTATCTGCAGGCAGGATTATCCCTTTTCCTGTGATCTCGGCTAAAACACGACTGCAGGTCCCAGCGCGGCGAGCTCAGGGCGCGGGCAGCGCACTCGTGCAGGTATCCAGAGGATTTGCAGGATTGTTTCCTCTCCCTGTCTCACGCAAACAGCAGTTAAGATAACTGTCAGAAAGGGTGCGAGTCCCACTAATTGCAGGCCTCGCGCGGCACAGAACCATCCCTTCGGCATCGCCCGCTGCTCCGAGAGCGGATCTCCGGAGCGGCAGCGGGAGCTGGGCACAAGTTGCCCACGGTACCTCCCCGCTCCCAGCTGGGAAAAGGCGTCTGACCAGGGGATAAAGCTGCACGGCTCTTAAAATCTCTGAAAACTGCCTTAAATAATTATAGCCACAGGGCAGAATCCCGTGGTAGTACATCTTAACTCTCCTTTTTTTTCCCCCTTGAACATTCATGTTAATTCACTTTATTTAAGTGCTGCCTGATGCTTTATGTCAGGATTAGATTTTCCATTTGAAATCCCATAACAGCGCTCATTTTTTTGTTGTTCACCGGTGATTTGATGCGTTGTCCGAATTTGTTCTTTGTGGTAAAAAAGAAGAGAAAAGGCTGTGGAAAGCATAATTTTGAAATTATTAGCTATGTGATACTTATCATTGAAAAAAGGAAATCTGTATCATTTTGACTCTCAAAATATGGTGGAAATAAAACCAGATACAAGACAGAATGATCTTACCCTGAGGCTGTGTTTCAGAGTTAATGTTTTGGCAGCTATTTTGGGTTTAAAGTTCTCCAGAAATCCCGGTATTTGTTAATAACCAATGTTACACATTAACTCTCAGTTTTTACTTGCAAGACACAGAAAATCGTTGGCAATGTTAGAGACTTGATTTTGTATCTGAAACAAGAAATGATTTGGGGTCAAGTCCTCCTATCTTTGAGCTTTTGCTGATGACCCCCAGTTTGCACTGGACAGAGAGATGTTCCTGGCGGTGCTTAGTCCCACCTAAGTGAGCACAGATCTGCAGAGGGGCTCATACGCCTGGAGGAGGGGGAGTTTAATCCTTAGTAAGATGCTTCCTGAAAACTCGGCTCTAATTTGCTTCCAAGTGTACGCACGGCAGAGGGAAAGGGTCACGCTCCAGCTTCCCCTGGCTCTGGCTGACATCTCTTTGCATTGCAAGGACACCTGCAGATCTCGGACAGGGACTTCAGGGGACGAGTGGAGACACAGGAGGTCTTGGGGCCGGGGAGCCCAGCCCTGGGGTCTGGACTTGTAGCGCAGCAGGAGAATAAACAGAGAAACGTGAGAGACAGTGGGAGAGAGACCCAAACTCTCAAACCTGAACTCTCAATGTGTGACCAACGTGAAAAGATGGATAGTTGGTGTTGGGCTGGCTTTCCTTAAGAGGAATCCGATGTTTAGCTGCCCTTTACACTGTGGACCCCTCTATCCCTCGAGGTTCCCGTGTCTCATCCCAGCAGCAGGACAACCGGCCCCCTTCCTGCCCGGGGTTCCCCCGGGGCTGGGATCGCTTAGCTCCAGGGACCCCTCGGGGGCCGGCCCTGCCTATAAAGCCCCGAGGGGGTTTTCTTCCGCCGGGCAGGAGTTGTTGGGCGGCTCCGGTNTTCGGGAAGCGTCAGCCCAGCCCCGCCGCCACTTCCCTCTTCGCCACCAACCCGCCCTGGATCTTCTCGCAGGAGGTGACCTCGGACAGCGCGGGTGGCACCGGTCAGTGTCCCCCCGGCCCGCTCCTGCCGCCTGGCCCGGGGCTCGCTGCGGAGCTGGGCTCTGCCAGCGGGCGGGGGCTTCTTCACCGCCCGCTTGGGGAGCTGCGGGAGGGGACTGGTTGGGCTGGGTCAGGAAAGTGCGAGTTTCAACGCGCGCTCCGCGGGCTGGAGCGGACCCCGGAGGCGCGGAGGAGGCGCGGAGGCTCCGCACCAGCCGTGCGGAACCGGCTCGCAGCTCCCATAAAGCCGCCCCGGGAAGTTAAACTTGGCTAAAGCGGGCTGGGAAAGAGTTGCCAATCGGTTCCATTGCTTCCAGTAGCGCTTTCCCACGCCATGCTTGAACTGCTCCTTCCCAGGTTGTAGTTGTTGACTTGTAAACCTGTTTCTGGAAGGACTGTGTGCGAGGGGGAAGCTCAGGGTTGCATATTCCTCAGGATTTATTTGTATTTCTTTGTGGTTTTAATTGCAATACTGTGCCCCGGAGGCTCATGTGGGAGGGAGCCAAATTAATAGTAATGGAGCCAGGCAGATAAAAGATAGGACTTTGTGGATGAAGTTTGGTGGCGGAAATATTCCAATAAACGCTTCCAAGCTTAAAAATGGAAGTGCCGCCTGCTGAGCCGTGGGGTGCGGAGCAGTGTCCGTGGGAGCTGTTGCAGAGTGGATACACCCCTGTGGGCCGAGCCGCTGAAACTCAGATAAAATGAAAATGTGACAGAGAGTTTCGTGCAACTCTTAAACACAAAAGGAAAATTGCTGATTTCTAACTGTCGTAAATCTGAGGAGGATTCAAGCCTCTCTCTGATGTGGTTTGGATTTAAAAAAAAAAAAAAAAAAGTCGCTGTGTCTGCTTATTACAAGCCTGATTTCCGTGGCTGCAATTGCAGCACAAAGGAATTCCTGTCAGGTGTGGGGAACTGCTCTGTGGATCAGCTGGCAAAGTAAAAACCAGGAGTCCTTGGAATCTGGGCATAAAGAAAAGCCATTGAATCACTCCTTAGCATCCTCTTGGCACTTATACCATTAATTTAATCTGGGTCGGGTAGCGTGACACACAGAAGCTGAGTGACCGTGTTGGGAGCGAGGTGTGAGGCTCGTCGCGAGCAATCGCGCACTCGCAGCTACGTAGCGCGAGGGGCGGATTTTATTGTACCTTGATTTCCGCAGCGCCACGGCCTTACCCAGCGAAGCCCCATCCCTGGCCCTGCTTCTTCAGTATTTGCGGCGTAGCCTCGTGCCATCGCTGCTGCCAGAAAGGGTCCACCGCTCCTGCCAATCCCCACCTTGGTTTTTCGTACAAAGTAAACACAAGTTAGGCAATGTGGAATGGGTGTAGGTTTGCAAGTCACTGACTCAGAGATTCCTGAATATAGTGGCCGATGCTGCCTCCTCCTCGCTGTGAGCTGTGGATACCCCAGCTCAAACCTGCTACGCCTACCCCAGGTGATGCAATTCCCAGGTAGGAAGCAGCTCCATCCCACGAGCTGCAGATTGCTTATTTTATTTCCCACGACTGAGAGGACACAAATGTCTCCAGAATGATCTGAATGTCAAAAAGCGGCCAAAGCGTAGTCGCAGCCAGCCGCTTCCGACAGCCTCCGAAGGGGTGTTTCCTGATCTCTCCTTCCAGGAAACGAAGCTGGCAGAGCACAGGTCCTACTGGTGACAGTCTCTTAGCAGGCAAGTCCTGTTTATCTAGCAAAGAAAACACAACTACAAGCACTTCATTTTCCTTTAATTAAATGCATTCAGGTTAGAGATGCTTAGTAATCTAGGATCAAAGACCTTGTGATCTTTAATCCAGTTTCTCACTGAGTTTACCTGGTGTCTTGTTGAATATAAACCTCTCATCGTTTCAAGTCTCTGAACTACTCTATCTCTGCTCCACAAAGCTGTGTCTGAATCCAAACTTACTCACTAAATGTGGGGTCAGCCAGGGGACTACGCAAAGATACTAGTAATTTACTGGCCTCTCTGCCATCCTTGGGGCTCCAGGAGCTCCTCCTTTGTGTTTGGGCCCCTCACAGGCAGGGAAGCATTAAACTACTGGTAGGACCACACTAACTGAAGTGCAGGCTGGTTAGTATTTTAAAAGCTGAAGAAAAAGGTCTTTTTCTAAAGAACTCCTTGTTAGTGGGAGAGGTCTGGGAGAGGAAGTTGTGACTGGCTGTGAAGACAGCGATAGGATGATGGGTACTCCTGGGAGTATCCCAGATACCTTGTGGTGTAGTGGGCGGGAGAAAGGAAAAGCTTACGTGCTCGCTGGACTCGCTGGTGTGTTTCAAGGTTGTGTGGAATTCACCTGCCTCCAAACCCATCCCTTCCGCAGAGGCTGTGGTAGCTCGTGCCCAGCCCCTGGCGTGGTCGGGTTCTTCGTTCCAGGTGTTCATGCAAGCGTTTTCTTCCGCAGGAATGCACACACAAGCATTCACCCTCCTCTTTTCTGGCTAAATTCAGTGTAAAGCTCTGCTTCCCTGGGAGCTTCCCGCCTAATCCCTGCTTGTCCGAGGAGAGCAGAGACTTGGTGAAAACCCCATCCACATGCTGTGACAGTCCACGATGAGTGGGAGACCCTGGTCACTGGGTTTGGCAGTGTATGGAGGGCACAGGCTGTGCCCCAGGCCAGCAAGGGGCCCTGTGGGAGCAGGGACACACAGGAGGGCGCGGGGACACCAGCTGGAGCCGTGGCACTGCCTCAGCTGGGGACTCTGGCGTTCAGGAGGCTCCTTGTCAGGCAATCTGGCTTCAGAGAGCATTGCCCTTGGGTTTCAAAGGCTCAGACACGCAGCTCGGCCCCTTTGCCTGCGTGTGGAGCTTGCACAACCTTCACCTTTCTGCTCCTTGGCTTTTAATTGCTGTGTGATACTTGACAGACTCTGTTCCTGTGCTTCACACCTGAGCGTGGGGTCAAGTTTGAGGACTGTGCTTCCAGACTTTAGGGAGGAGGGCAGAAACACTCCAACAACGCTGTTTACTTCTTGGTGTTTGTGTTTTGGGGCAGAGGGGGAGGTTGTTTACCTCTTCCTTCTCACTGAAACCACTCTTGAAATCTGGGAGGTGGGAACACCCCTGCAGAGTTTTCTCTCTAATCGCAGCTACTTTGCTCACTTTCCCCCTCCTTCCTCAAACTCTCGTATTTTCTTTAATGTTGGTCTCCTTGGTTACAAATTATTTGTGTATCTCCTTCCAGCCAAGGTGGGGTTTAAATGCTTCAGTGCTTCTGCTTGTTAATTCATGCTGTTAATCAGACACAAAGAACGTAATTAAACTAGTTTTATGAGCTTTATTTGCTGTCAGAAATAAACTGGCCCAAAAGGTGTGGTTCAAGGTAACAGCACAGGGCTGGGAACGAGGAGTACCCGACGGCTTCTGTTTGTAGCGCCGGGGCTCTGCCACTGCTTTCAGCCGTAGAGTCTCCATAGTTGTGTTTTGTGGGAAGATGCTCGGAGCACTGCTCCGTGAGGCAGGCTGGAGTATGGAAGTGTGGCAAGCACAATTTGCCTCGCCTCCCTCCAAGTGCCAACTGCATCAGGGGTCAGAAGCCGAGTGTTCCAGCAGCACGCGGAAGGATGCTGTGGGTGCTGAGGATGCCCGTCCACAGCAAGGGAGAGCAGCTCCTTCCTGCTGCCCTCAGCTCTGGCAACAAAGCACAAAGGACTAAAACCTCCTTGGGAAGCCCCTGTGTGTCCCGTTTCCATCGCCTTGTCTGAGGGGTGTGGACAGATGTTCCCCTCCGTGTGGCACAAGCCAGCGGGCAGCCAGGGGCCAGGGACACCTCCACTGTCCCCCCTCTGCTGCATAAATGACAGGGACCTGTCATCGTGAGAGGGCTGAACGAAGAACTTGTCACTAACTCTGCACTTTGACGCCACCGCTCTGCCCACAGAGCGGTCGGCAGTTAGGGAGGGGCAGGAGCACTCTGGTCGGTGTGGTTGGTTGGTCAGGCTCTGCCGCTGCCTCCCTTCTCGATTCCAGCTGCTGGAATCAGATCCTGCCTGAGCTTATGAGCTGGTTTGGCCTGTGTGGGAACCTGCCCTGGACCCACCTCTTGCTCTCTGGGTGGTCAGAGCCGAGTGGCAGTATAAAGAGTTGCTCCTGAAGCATTTTCCTTCCCTAAACATCATCTGGGTGGGGAGTGAATTTAGTTCTTGTGTTAACTTTTCACCATCCTGAGGTAAATTTGTTAGCTACTATTAGAAATAAACCTTTCAGAACAGACTTTGACATCTGTGCTTCTTAAATTCCAGTGTCTGGAGCTCTGGGAAGAGTCTCTGCACATTGCAGGTGCCAGGGCTGCCAGTGCCTGCTCTCCTGAGATCTTTCTCCTCCCATCTCCAGCTCGGCTCCAAAACACCCTGATACTCCTCAGACTTGGATGGGGTTTGCCCATTCCTGGGAGTTGATGCAGCAACTTCTTCACTGCACTTTTTGAAATTAGATGTTGTCCAATGTTGTTTTTCCTGCTGCCTCCAACGCAGTGCTGCTGCTAACAGTCTTCTGCTCCCTTCAGGTGATGTGATTGAAGTGTATTATGGTGACAATCGCTTTGGGACAGTGACTGACTCTGGCACAGCGACGCTTAAACCTCGTCCGAGAGTCCGGCCGCTGCTGACTTTCTTACCTCTGGTGAGTATCCGGCTCTCTGCTGGGATTCCTTACGGCTGCACGTGTAACTGGTGCCCAGAACCAGCTGGGCTGGCTGCCGCTCTCATCCTCTACCTGAGGGAAGAAAATAATGACAAGCAAAACCACTCTTTTAATAATGCTGGATACGAGGGATTAGGAGGTGATCTGAGTTCAAGGCTTGTGTTGGACATAGGCAAGATACTCAGGCGAGAGACGTCAGCATCATCAGACTTGTCTTTTCAATTAAAAGAATAATAATTGCTGAGCACGTAGATGACAGATCTGCCTTGCGCTGCGTTTTATCTCCCCGCTGCTGGTGTATCTCCCTCGGGATCAGCCATGGTGCTGGAGGGAGCAGCAGCAAATCTGTGTCCTGTTCACAGCAGGGAACAAGGAGAGGATGCAGCAGGTGCCTGTGCAGAGGCTGGTTTTCCAATCTCTATGAGGATAAACCTTTTCCTGCAGAGCTGCCAGTGCTCCATCAGCAGTTGGATGGAGCAGTTGAAGCAGCAGGTGCCGGCACAGCCAGACCTGGAGGTGGCTTTAACCCAGCTGGGACTCCACAAGCCCCACATGCTGGTCGCTGGCTTCGATGCTCTGCTGCCATGTGTGCTGAGCAAGCTTTCCTCCCCTGCCTTCCTCACCTTTCCAAAGGTCTCATCCCCTCAGGAACACAGTGAAGCACGTGATTGCTCAGATATGTTTTGGAGGTGGCGATAACTAAATATCAGGTAATACATGTGGGTTGCTGAAGGTCTGTGAAGACAGTAAAATACTTGAGAGTCTTTGGTCTTGACAAGGAAATCATCTCTGAGTGGAAGGGATTTTTTATCTCGTGCATCATTGTCTGTCAGAGCAGCCGTCACCTAGAGCAGAAAATGGGCTGGTCTGCTGTCACTTGGCTGCAATTAGGGGTTAATTGGGTGGCGCAGGTGTCATTTGGAGGACAACTGAGGGGGTGAGGGAGTTTAGATATTTATTGGAGAGCATAATGAGGAAGTTATGGGGTTACACGGGTTCTACAAAAGGGTTGTGACCTGTGCGATGCCTTCCAAAAGATCACAGCAGGTGAAAATCCGCTCCTGGGCTCCAAGTTGAGTAACCATAGGACTGGTGCCCGAGAAACTCCTCTCCAGTAGCACTGGCCTGGGTGTGCGCCCACCGCCAGCACCCCATAGCACCAGGCCAGTGCAGCTGGCCACTTTTGCATCTTTTTTTAGAGCTTTGAAATGCTTCACTAGTGGAAGTGCATATGGTAGAGAAATGAACAGCACGGGTGTCCCTGGGATCCGTGCCAAGGGGTGTCCCCTTAGCCAGCCACGCTACCCCCGGAGGCCCAGCTGCCCTGGGGCTGTTTGTCCCTCCATTGCCTTGTGAGGGTCCCTCTCACTGCGCTGCTCTCCCAAGAGGAACAGGTTTCACTGAAGACATTTGTAGGAACAAGCAATGCTTTTTAAGGACCAGTCTGTGTTGGATATTTGCATTATTTCGATCAGGCTTGATTAGGATTTGATTTGGCAGAGACGCTTCTGCTGCCACATGCATACTTGCACTGGGCTGTTCTGCAGCTCCTGCCTTAACCCTTTCATTCCACCCACCTGCTCTCCTGGGTGGCAGGGAAGGCTGGGAAGCAGCTGCCTGGGGAGCTGTGAGTCAGGAGGATGCTCACACCCTTCCCAGCAGCTGGGCCCATGGGCTTCGTGTGCCTGGCAGCTCCCCTGGCACCAAGAAAAGGTTCCTTCTCCCTGAATCGCCTTCCCTCGGCCATCCCAGGCCAAACTGCAGCAGGGACTGCAGGAGAGGGCTTTGTGCCTGCCTCTCGGGTACCACCACACTCCCTGCCCACCCACCTTCCCAGGCACTGCAGGTGCAGGCAGAGCTTTGGCATCCTGGGGGCATAAATTCCTTTAGTTAACCACCAAACTTCCCTTGCTCTGCTTCAAAACAAGGAGTCTTAGGGAAGTGCTTCGTATTCAGACAAATCCTCGGCCTCTCTGAGCCCCCGGGACGCTCCGCAGTTGTATTTTGGTGTGGTTTTTGCCACAGGCGGCCTCGAACCTGGCTCATTAAATGGGTGGGAAGCCCCTGGGATGGGGGGAGCTGGGGACAGTGAGGATGGGCAGGTTCCCCTTCTCTGGGGACAGGGGGGTATCTCGCTCTGTCCTAGAGCTGAAAAGCGATTCCCAGTGGTTCCAGTGAAAGCTCCTCCGCAACGGGAACCTCGGCAGGCGTGAATCTTGGTGCAGGTACCACAAACTGGAAATGCAGGTTCCTGGCCCAGCCGCCTGCTCTGAATCAGCTGGAGGGTTGCTGGGCTGGTCACACCCCTGGCAAACACCACAGAGGGAAACAATCTTTCCAGTCATCTCTGGAGACTGGCAGCGTGCTGGAGATGCTTTCCAGCTTAGAAGCCATCTCATGACGTCGGGATGGGTGATTTTTTTTTTTTAAATTTTTTTTTTTTGAGAGGCGATGCTGAGCATTGGCGACTGCAGCAGAGATTTTTGGTGTGAAACAGGCTTGCCCGGTTCCTAGGACCTGTTGAAATGACATGTCCAAAATTACGACTCGTTTGTGAAATGTGGACTGTTTCCTCCAGCTTTGCATAGATCTCTTCTGACTGCCATTCCCTTTCTACTCCAATCCAAACATGTGATGCAGATGTTGGTTTTAATTCAGTGCTCAGACATCTGTGTTTCCCTGTAAATGAGCAGGTATCCTCAGTGTGCCCTGGAGACTGGCAGCAATGAATTTCCATAGCAAATGGCTACTGCTGGGTTTTTTCTTTGTGGTTTTTACTATCTCATTACTCTGGACAATTTAATTATTGGCTCTCGAAGTGCCTGTTAGTTTTTGTCTTCCCTCTGGCTTTCCGCTGAAGTTATAAGGATCATTCCTCTGTCTCACACTATCTTTGGGACCGGTAAAGAGGGCTCACCAAGCCTGATGTCTTGCCTTGAAAAGATCTGTCCCAGTGCCTTAGCAGCCCTTGGCTTCTCCATCAGCAGAGTTGTCTGATCGGTTGTGCAATCCTAGGAATGTGAATTCCCACTCTCTCTCCTGGCTCCCCAGTAACTGGCTCCTTCTCTTGTGGTTATAGAGGATCGTTGGTCATCTGCAGGGTGATGCAACCAAAGCGTGTGTATTTTCTAATTATTCTGTCAAAAGCTGATGGGTTGCAGGGAAATTCAACAGCAGCAGCCTGGGCTCCTTCTGAAGTCAGCTCTGCCCAGGCAGCTCCTGAGCTCCCTACGCCCAGGGTGGTGTGTCCTGCAGTGTGCTGTCTGAGCCCGGGCTGAGGCAGCTCTGTAAATCCAGACTGACCTTTGATCAAGGAGACTTTGGAATCCTAGAGCAATCTCTTGTAAAAATAGTGATAATGCCAGTGAAAGGCAAAGGCTCAATCATTATCTAGGCTTTTGTGTGTAGAAAACTGCACTGAGCCTGCAGGCTGATGGTAGGATAAGGGGCTGTTACCAGCTAATGCAAAGAGCTGCCTGGGTGAGCAGGAGGGTAACTGGGGGGCCCTGGAGCCTGGGAACAGGGGGGCTGCGAGCTCCTGCCGCTCACCGAGCGGGATCTCCTTGCTCTGGATCACTCCCAGCGCTGGTACGTGCAAGCCCAGTCCATGGCTTCCGTCACTCAGGTCTGTGCTGACAGCCTGACTGACTCAGCACCCGCTCATGTTGGGACACGGGCGCGTTTGTGCGCCTTCCGTGAGCAATTCCAGCCCCGCCACGGAGCGATCTCAGCGGTGAGTCGGGCAGGTGAGGCTGGGCTGCTGGCAGGTGTGCAGGCAGGAGCCCTGGTCAGCACTCCAGGTGAGTCAACGGGCCGTGAATATCTGATGGTGGGTGGCTGTCACTTCCCGCAGCGCCCTTGCTGCGGGCAGCCTGGCGAGCGTGTGGGCTGCCAAATGGCACGGTCCCGTAGCAGCGAAATGTGCTGCTGAGCCTTCAGCCTCAATACGAGGGGAGTCGAGAGCGAAACACAAACCACACAAGGAGCAGTTTTCCCCAAAGCTCTCAGATACACTGGTGCCAATTTCCCAAAAAGCTGGGAATCTGTCTGTGACTCGAGCGCGGCGTGTACGTGACTGTGGCATGAGCTGGCAGCGCTCGCCGCCGAGCTGTGCCCACAAAACCCGTGGGAGCTATTAAATTTGCTTGGAATGTGAATGGTGAGAAATGAGTGCTGCTGATTTGTGTACTGGGGAGCCCTGAGCTGGGATGTGGAACAGTCGTGCTCCTCCCAGCCCCTCTGCACCTCACCAGCACAGGGGAATTGTGCCCGTGGTTTGGGCAGCCATGATCGCTTCACTCATGCCCCTTAGCCCTGTCAGCAGCAGCTACTGCAGGGATCTCCACAACTTGGGCATGGCCCCAGGTCCCATCAGGCTTCTGTTTGTGTAAATGACCTACGCGGGCTAGGGCCTGCTCGTCACGGCTGTGCTCTGATACCCTGGGTGTAAAACTGATGGCTCCGTTTTCTGAACTCTTGCAGAACGCCCAGGAATCCCATGGGGTGGCTGTGCCAACACCATCGGTGCCAGAAGACTTTGAGGAAAAAGCAGCACTTGGTAAGGGATCCTCACCACAGAGTCTGGTCCATGGAAAGCAGCACTGTGCCCAGGGGCAAGAAAGAGAGTGTGAGTGTGTGTGTGTGTGTACATACCCATCTCTGGAGCAGACAGTCTGATCATGAGATTTTCATGCTAAAATAGTCTGCTGTAAATGACTTCTAGAAGTCATTGAAGATGAATTGATTTTGAAGGGGTGAAGCATAGTGGCTGATACCGCTCAGCAAGCTTTAGACAGCTGCTGAGCGAAGCGAGCTGGGTTCCTGGGAAGACAGGGGGCCAGAGACAGCGCTGGCTGTTGAAGGTGCTCACACAGCCCTACTCTTCCTTGCAGGCTCTGGCTCCCAGATCAATGGCAACTACCGAATGTACAGCTCGGTGGGGGACCTGCGCCCGCAGGCTCTCGAGGGAGATGACCTGGACGAAGACATCCCTCCACCACCATCAGTACCACCACCACCCCCTCCGACAGCAACTGCGCCACCACATCCAGTCTCGCCGGTCCCTCCACCACCCGAAGTGCTGCCACCAACTCCACCACCACCTGAGATGGTGCCGCCACCTCCTGCTATGGCACCTCCACCACCTCCAGCCTCTGCCTTGTCCTCCCCAGGCACGCCAGCTCCTCCAGACTTCATCCCACCAGCTCCGCCGGGTGCCTTGCATCCCAACCGGGCCCTGGCACCCTTCACCACCGGCATCTCCAAATGGAAGTCTGAGACAGTGCTGAACACGAGGCAGGCAGATGCCGAGGGGCCGCTCTGCCCTGCCGAGGCTGGGGTGCCAGCTGCCCCCGGCCCAAAGGAGACTCTGCAGCCCAAGCACTGCCCTGAGCCGCACCTCACCTTCCCCAGGTCCTTCAAAGTGCCCCCCCCAGCCCCAGCCCGGTCCTCCTCCATTCCCGTGCAGGAGAAGCAGCCGGGGCGGCAGGAGCCCTTCCCCAGGCAGCCTCACGCACGGCCTCCCCTCCCGCCCTGCTTCACCATAAGACCCGCGGCCAAGGCGCGTGCAGGAGGAGAAGCCGAGCAGAGAAACTCCCTGTTGAAACCGAGCATGGCAAAGCCGGCCATGCCAACACCCCCACCACTTAGCCCCAAGCCGGGTCCAGGGCTCAGCCAAGGGGCCAATTCTGCTGGCTGCCGGACCCCGCTGCCAGGCTCTGAGATGCAGGAGGTTCCCCAGCCGAAAACAGCCGAGAGAGACTCTCCTCCAAAATCCAAACCTATCTTGGCCAACGACCTGGACCTTCCCCCTCCAGACTACCCGACCAGTGAGGATGAGGACGAGGACTGGAGGGATGCCAGCAACCTGAGCAGGCTGCGGGATGAGCTCTCAGCCCTCCTGCGCTCCCCACGGAGGGAGGAGAGACCACCCGAGAAGGCAGCCGCTCCCCAGCCCACGGACAGCAGTGCCACCCGTGCCAGCAGCCATGAGCCCAGTCTTGGTGGGCCCCAACTTGCCAGACATACTGGGAAGGATGTGCAGTTAGCCACAGGAGGGGAGAGCGAGAAGAAAGAGGTGCCCAGCAGCACCCCCAGTGCCAAGGGGGGCTCTCCCAGCACAGCTCTCCCCGCTCCAGAGAGCAGCCCCAGCATGCAGCCCCGCAGTGTGATGAAGATCAGGAATGAGCTGGAGGCTGTGCTGTCCCAGAAGAAAGAGGGGAAACCTGCCCTGGGCCTCGGCAGCCAGAAGCAGGACACTGAGGATGGCGGCAGCACCCCGTGTGTGAGGAAGAGTCCCCCTGACCCGAGGAAGAGCCCCCCTGATCCGAGTGACCCAGTGCTGCCAAAACGGGCCCCAAGCCCTCGCCCAACACCAGTGGCTGTGATGGAGAAGGATGAGACTGAGCAGGAGGATCATCCCATTGCTGCCGCTAGCAAGGCCACAGAGAACTCAAATGGGTCCCTCGACAGCAGCGTGAGCCCCCCAGACCCACCTCAGGGATCGGCAAAGGAGCCGCCTGCACCCACCTCCCCCTCGCCCCCAACTTCTCCCTCAGGGAGCCCAGCACCGCAGCCCAGCGCGACCGTCTTCCAGTACAAAGTGCACCGGGCTGGGGCCGGCTCGGCCAAACCTCCTCGTGCCTCGGGCTCCGTGGAACCGCCCTGCTCCCCGGGCTTGGCCAGCAGCCCGCCTCAGGAGGGTGCCTCGGGAGCGAGGCAGGAGGAGGTGCTGATCCACCCGGTGACGGGCGAGCGGGTGGAGCGGGGCTCCCCCATGGCACTGCTCCTGGCAGCCCGGCAGCGTGCCCAGCGGGGCCGGCAGGGTGCTGAGACGGGAGCTGCGCTGCGGACAAAGCCACCTCTGAAACTGGGCAGCGCCTCGTCGGACACCACCTCCTCCACCAGCTTCTTCCGCCATGAGTCTAAGCCCTACTCCTTTACCGTGGTGCCTCGGCCGTCTGCGGCAGCTACAGCCGGGTCAGGATGGAGCAAACCTCCATCCTTCTCCAGCTCCTCAGAGCAGGGCCAGGACACACGGGCAGCGGCCGAGGTGCAGCCCTCGAGCATCCCTGGGCACCGTCGGGTCACTTCCTCCACCCTACTGCGGGGCCTCCTTGAGCCCGGGCAGCCAAACCAGCCTCGCCACGGCGTGTCCCGCGAGGAGGAGAACGGGGAGACGGTGCTGGACTACGGGATTATCCCCCCGCCCCCTGAATTCAGCAACGAGGTCAATGAGGCTGAGGGATCCCTCCCAAGTCGGGAGGAGAACCGCAAGTGCCCCAGCTTCCCCGACTGCAGCCGGGGCTCAGAGGCACCGCGGTATTTCAGATGGCCCGGCTACGGCCGCGGCTACGTGGTCAGCCAGGAGCCGCCGGCCCCGCTGCCCTCAGAGAACGGCAGGAGGAACAGCGACTTCACACCGCAGTACCCAGAGTACAGCAGCTCTGCCAGTTACTTCAGCCGCTGTCCAAACCCTCGCCCGCTCATCAAGAAGCGCTTGTACGTCTCTGAGCCCGACAGCTCCTACTCGCCGGCAGCTGCGGCCCCTCGGGTCACAAGCACCCTCTCTTATGGCCCTGGCGGGTACAGCTCCCCCGCCGGGGACGGCGTCCGCCGCCTGGGCTCTGCCCACAGGAATGGCCCCACGAGCGCCCAGGGCAGGCGGACGTCCATCGACGCTGCCGGGAAAGCCGTGCCATGCGGCAACGCCGGGGCTGACACCAAGTACAAAGGGCAGAACGGGGATTTCTCGCCCGCCAGCGTGGTGGCAGCCAGCAGGTAGGTATGTGCCCTCCTGGGCTGACCCCTTCCCTCTGCTCTGAGTCCCCTTGATTTGATGTCCCTGGGTTGGCCCCAGAGCAGCATGGAGGTCTGAGAGAAGTTGTGCTTTGGCTCGTGCAGTGCCACTGGATGCCTGGCTGTGCTCGCTCCTGGCCGGGGTCTCCTCCTGCTGCCTCGGGCTGGGCTGTGACCCTGGCACCCATCGCCCTCTCCTCCCCACGTCACTAAGTGGAGACGTGACAACAGTCGTCCTGTTCCACTAGGGAATCAAACAAACAATAATTGCAATATTGAATCAAACCAAAGGGTTCCCTTGGCTTTCAGTGACTTTTTCTCTCTGTTTTCCTTCTAGACCTTCCCATGGCAGCTCACTGTATGGTGGACCTACCAACACCTTCACCGTCAGGCCCGGGACGCGGCAGCCCATCTCCTATGTCTACCAGAGCAACCACCGATAGGCTCGTCTGCAGGGGCTGCTCCACCACCTTCGTCTGGCTGGGAAGGGGTGAGAAGGCACCTGGGTTGATCGTCCCCTTCTCCACAGGCACCAGGGACGGTCCCAACCCAGCCAGAAAATGCACTGCTTGAAACTACTGAGGGAGAAGGTGGGGAGTGAACCTGGGACTTGGACTCTTCTCAAAAGACTGTCATGGAGAGTAGTTACTATGGAGGACAGGCTGCTGCCTTGTTACGTGAGCAAACGTGGTTTTCTTTCTCCTCTTTCCCCCTCTGTATTTTTTTTAAATTTGGAGCCTGATACATCTTCTAAGAAAGCCAAAAAAACCCCATCCGTAATTTTCTTTAAAGAGCATCGCCACTGGAGAGATTGTTTTCAGTTTGTTTTTTTAATTGGTTAAGATGCTTCGGAGTGGGGAGAAACCAATTAGGAGGTGTGTGTAGTGGAAGCAAACCAGTGTGTAGCTAAATCCAGGGGGTTTAAAATAAGAATGTAAGGTCAATGGGATAGAAACAGAGTTCGGGGTGTCTAGATCCCAAGCTCTGCTGTCCCCACCTCCTTCAACAGCCTTGAGTGACTCAATTATGCCGATGCCTTAAAAACAGCTCCTGGCTTCTGTGCCTGTCCTGCTGAGCAGGGCAGCTCTGCTGCCAAGGCCAGAGCCCCCTTCTCCAGGGGAGGTGGGCAGCAGCCTCAGGAGCATGGGCCTTGCTTTCTTGTGCCTTTTGGTCACTGTAAAGGTCTCTGTTGGTCCTTGTTCCTCATGGAAGGAGGCCTGAATAGATGGCTGTGAAGCACTTTGGAGATGGAAGATGTTGAGCAATCCTTTTTCTTTATTAGCTGGTGGGTGTGAGTGACTCACCAAGGTGCTGTGGCCGTGGTGCTTTCTTTGAGGGATTTCTTCCCACTTCATGCCCAGACAAACCCCACCTCGAAAAGCTAAGCCACGGAGTCCTTAGAATCTGTTACACTGAGACTTGCCTTTAGTTTGTCCAGTTTGGGGGACTAAGCAGCTGAATTTTGGAGCGACTGTAGAGTATTGGATGCTCCTGGTGCGTGGGGCGTCTGCGGCGATGTACCGAGGGGAGCTGGCTCCTGCTGTTGCCAGAAGCGCTTGTTGTCTGGGTGCCGGGGGTGTGGGCAGTGCCAGTGCCTCTCCGAAGGGTCGACTGATGGCTGGGCGGGGGGTTGTGGGAGATAGGAGTAGCCTTAAAGGGGGTGTTTTATACTACAGAGCAAGAAGTAGAGGCTTACAACTGAAGTTCTGAATAACCAGCTTCCCCAAATTGCAAATATATATTCTTCCTCATAGGTAAACATGCCAAAAATCACTGTAAGATAAGTGTAAAGACTTGTAGAGAATGTTTTCTGATCACTGACAAACTGAAAGCACTTTGAGACATTAGTCTACTTTTATGGAAAGCACTTTCTATTTTCAGTACTATAGAGTATCATTAGTTCCACTCCAGCTGACCCTGCGCTGCACACGCGTGTGCATCTGTGCGTGTAAACAGCTTTTGCCCTGCAATTCAACTCAAAATCCAGTGATAAATTTTCCTTCATGGTGGAATTTTCAAAAGCGTTATCTTGCTATTAATGTCATGTCTCTGATGTTCTACATTTGATGTTATTTCCGACTTTAATAATTTAACAGCTGTTTCAAATATTGCTGCAGCTTCAAAATACTCTGAAATTTACGTCGCTGTGAATAAAATGAAAACGCAAACACCATAATCGGTCTTAATAGCTAATTCCAATGGCATTTTTATGCCAGTAACTCAGAGGGACTTGGAAGATTTCCAGACATGCTCACCCCAGCCAGTATTGAAACAACATGTTTTAAATACCTGGGTGTTGGTTTTAAAAAAAATGTTTATGGAGAGAAGTGACTATGGAGTTAACTATTCAAGTGTGCCAGTGTCGTGTAGAATAGACCCCCCTTAAAACATAGAAGTTCTTCGATGTGAGGAGCATCTTGAGAATTCTTATTTATCTCTGGAAGTAAAGTCGTGGTCCTGTTTGAGCAGGTTCAGGTCATGTTTTAGTATTGAATGAAGTTTCAGCAGTTCAACTTAAGACAAAGCAAGCCTCTCTGATATGATTGCAACTGTTGTTTTTTTGGGATTTTTTTTAAATAGTGAGTTGTAACTGCAAATTACTTCTGAAAAGCAGTTTTAAAGGCGTGTTGGGAGACTTTGGCCTGCAAGATTGACTTTGCCCAGAAATGGGGAGGGGGGGAGATGTGTGTGATTCTTTTTCCACCTCAAGAATTCTTCTAAATTTTAGTATGTTTCCAAGACAAGTTGTTGGGGTTTTTCTAGAGCAAAATGTGACACTCCAATGGTGGCGCTTGCTTTGATTTTCACAGTAAGTATTTCACCTAGACACGCAATTCTTATGTAGCTGTAATACGGTGTTACAGAGCGTGGAGCCTCCTGTTTCTAGCAGACGTGTATTTGTTTATATTAAATATTAGAAGCATGGTAATGCCAGTCAGATTTATGAAATGGCCATTATTCATTCCAAGAACACCCCTTCTGGGAACGCACAGCGGACGAAGCTGGAACTCAACCAGGTAGGGCTTTGCTCACAGTTGTAAAACTGGTTGGCATGAAAGTTTTCAGCGGTGGAACTTTCTATCCTTTAACCACTTTGGCTTATCCCTGCAGCTTTTGAATCCATTAAGCAAAAGTCTAGGATTTCAGTATCCACTGGACACTTAGGCTGGGGGCACTGGGAACTGTTTGTGTGACAAAGGAACCACTGTCAGAGCTGTTGGCAGCCAAAGCACTTATGGAGAAAGTTAAATCCGTACTGAGGAGCGAGGACCCCTCGGCTGCAGGGGTGGGGAGAGCTGCTCCCTCTTCCTTGGTAGGCACAGGACAGAGATAAAGATTCCTGTTTCTGCTCCTCCCCGGTGCTGTGTCGCTATAAATTCAGCAAGCGCAGAGGAAGAAACTAAGGGGTAGTACTGGAGCAAAGCAACCTTCCTTATAGCCCAGTCTGAGCGCTGGAAGCGATGGGGAAGCCTGACAATGGCCTTACTGTCCCTTCGGCCTTCTCTGATGCAGTTTGGTCATTTGAGTCTCAATACCACTTATTATCCCCTGCAGCTGCCTCTTCCTCAAAGTACCTGCTAATGTAGTATAACCCAGAGCTTTACTTGTAAAGTGTTGAACAAAGTCTCTTATTTATGAGTGCCATTGAACGCCAGCCTTCTTGCATTAAATATGTCTGGATGTATTGTTTTATTACATGTGTGGTCTCTTTCTTTTTTTAGTGTTGCTTAAGTGGTCCCTCTGCTGTAAGACCGAGATCTTTGCATGCAAGATGAAAAGGACAGGAAAGTGTGGCTCAAACTGGCCTCAACACCACCAGTTTGAATTTCAGCTTGCCTAGGGCATGGTCCCGCTTCGACCTGCCCATTGTTGATATAAAGCCTGCGGTGATTTCAGTGTGTCTAGAAGCCTGGTCAAGGAGCGAAGGGGCGGCTGGTGCTCCCTGTCCTGACACTTCCCAGCGCCAGCTGGTTGGGCCGGCTGGCAGAGCTGGTGCAGTTCAGCCTGTGCTGCTTCTATAAATAGTTCTGGGGTTTGAGCTTTTCATTAGCAATGAAACTCAGACTTATTTGCAAGTCCCAACTAGAACGTTGTACTTGAAATTGAAAACGCGGCGTGAGCAATGCAAGCAGCAACATAAAAGGCGGCCTTGTCTTCGTTGTGGCTTCTTCACTCCTCAAAATTACACCTATTTGCATTCTCTTTAATCCAGCTCTGGCTACGGAACCAGGTTCTGGGTGAGGGAAGTGAGCAATGCGTGTCTTGAAGCTTTCACTCCAGCCACAACGTGTTTATAGACGTGTCCCCAAACCCGAGCGGCGTGTCGTGCAGAGGCGGCGCGAGTGCACCGCAAACCGCGGGGAACACTCCGGTTCCTTTGCAGACAGGTGGCTGCAGAGGCAACAGGCATTGATGTGGTGTGGCCGGCGTTCACGCCACGCTGCGGTGGCTACTCTGTCATGCTGGGGGGACTACTTGACACAGATACTGCATGCAGAGCCAGGCTGTTGCCACCAGGGACTCCTACAGAAGGTGTCCCGCTCTGCACTGCTCTTGTGATGGTGCGGGAAAAAAAAAGGGAAGTGTAAGTGGATTAAGTGGATATTGAGATGAGCAGAGGTTTGGGGGATGCTGCCTGGCCACTTGACAAGCTGGCGCCTGCTGCCCTCCTGTGGCAGGACAACGCTTCACCCAAAGATTTGCCATATGCTGAAGTGTTTATATTTTTTCGGTGTTGCCACACTTTAAGCAGCTGTAAAAACAGGGTTAGTACACCAATACCAGCCTGTTGTCCTTATCAGCTTCACCTTCCACCCTGACATTTTTTGCCATGGACTGTCATTTTGCTCACAGGGTATCAATGGGAGGAACTTAATGTGGTTTAATACTTTCAGTTTGCTTTTTAGCTGAGCAGAATGGAGAAACTACTTCAAGTTTTGAAAAGACAATCTTCCCTAAACCAAGCAGGATGGAGAGCCTGCCTTGTGCTAGTGCTGCAGCCTCGCAGGACCCAAGCATCAAGCAGGAATACGGGGCACGCTTATTTAAGAACGATTTTAATTCCAGGGATGGAAATCATGTTGTAGTGGAACTGCGAATGATCTCAGC
Source organism: Baryphthengus martii (assembly GCA_013396935.1). Lineage (NCBI taxonomy): Eukaryota > Metazoa > Chordata > Aves > Coraciiformes > Momotidae > Baryphthengus > Baryphthengus martii. The sequence goes on along the minus strand of VWZK01016527.1, from coordinate 1,090,393 downwards.
TGGCTCTTCAACGCTACAAAAGGGGCCCGTGAAACTTATACTCGGTTACAAATGAAAACTATGATTTATTTAAAAACTCTCTTCCACATCTTCCAAGACAACTCTTTCACAAACAGCACAGGACCCGCATCAGTTTTCAGTACACCAGCAGTGTCTGTAACAAGCAACTTTTTTTTTGGTTGTTCCAGGGGTACTTCTACGGAAACTTGTCAGGTTTTAATGTACACTGCTCTAGATCAGGAAGCTTGCTCTGCAAACACCTGTATCACATGAGAATTAAGAAAAACAAACAGCAAATGAAGCTTAAAAAAAGTACAGAGCCTTGGACAGCTTACTCTGCCTGAAAATTAACTGTGGGCTCTGCATAATTTTTATCAACTAAAACCTGTGTTTCTGCAGGAATAAGCCCCCCAAAGTGGTGCACATTTTAGTGTTGCTATCGTGCTGAAGAATCAGGAGGAGCATTCACTTCAATAGCATTTTCTGTCTCATTAGCAAGGACCTGCTTTATTCTGCCTGGGCAGTTCTAGGCCAGACCAAGCTGTATCTAGAGCAGTGGCAATGCATGCAATGATATTTTTTTTTTCAGTTAAGTATGTTCCAGAGAACCAGTTTAGTTTGAAAAATATGATACACTACACAAACCAGCTCTAGGGATCATGTAGAGTCTGTTTTGGGGTTATGGGAATCCTTGGCCCCCTCATTCGCCGGCACAAAAAGTCCCTCATCACAAGCACGTCAGGAGTCCCACTTATCACTGAGCAGAGCCTGTTTAGAGAGGCAAGCACATGAAAACTGAAGTCCTTAGTCCAGTTTCTTCCTCACAGAAACTTCTATTCCCAGGTCTTTAAGCAAGTTGTCTTCAGCACAGAGGAGATGCCCTAGGATGTCAGAGAGCCCCGCAAGCACTAACTTCTCTTGGATTTCAGCGGCTCCCGCAGCAGCCCTGCCGGTGAGCATCACTGGGAGCCAGCGTTTTAGTGGGTGGCCGGCGCTGTCACAAAGGGCTTTATTTACAGGGACCCTGCTCAGGCAGCAGCCAGGACTCCTCACACCCCACACTGCTGTTCTCTCACCGGTGCAGGAACAGGATCCACAGCAGCACGTACTGAAGACCAACCTTCTCCACTACGTGCCGTGCTAAGGACACTAGTGGAGCCCTTCTTGGCTTTAAATGCCAACACGTTATCGGCTGGAGGAAATGATTTACCTGGCAAGGGTGAGGCTTTTGCATCCAACTAACAACAGGTGGTGTTTTTAACCTCCCCCAAGTAATGTTTCTATTAATTCCATGGACGGTTTGGAGAATTGAGGGAGGAATCAAGTCTTTCTGATATTTTTTTTTAATTATTTTTTTTATTATACCTAATTCCCTCTCTCTGAGTCTCCTCTGTGCCTGAAGTCAAGTTTTTTTCTGGGTAAAATACTGAAGTCTTATCACAGGTGAAGCCAACTCCTGAGGAGAGGGTAAAGCTTGTTTTTTAACTAACTTATGCCTAGTTCAACATTACTACAGGAATCTTCTTAGTCGCAAGCTTCAAGGCAGACAACAGACCACAGCCCGCTCCGGTTCACACACACCTTGGACTTCAGCAGAATCAGTTATGCCAGGAAGGAATTTGGACCATGAGTTTATAAAAACTATTCTTTTACACAGTTGACTCCAGAAGCTTCACCAGTTGGTACAGGGACAGTGTGATGTAAAACCTGATGATCCCATCCAACTGTAGTGAGCAAGGCATCATCTGAAGGAGACCACGACAAGCCCGTTACGAAGTCTCGATGAGAACGGCTTCTGAACCTGGAAAACACGAGCGCTCCGTTAGCCATAAAGCACCGTCACTAAGAGCTTAGGGCTTGTGCAGTTCCTAAGGGCTGTTCTGTTAGGATAATGCTCCCCTAATTTAAGAGTATTTTTATCTTCCACTCAGCCTATGGATAATTAACTTAACGAGAAGTTAAGAAACAACCACAGCAGTGAATACATTCTGTCTAGTACTTACACCTCCGAGAGGTCCGAGTCAAGAACAGCTACTGAACAGTCATCGCTGATTGAAGCCAGTAAGGGGGAACTAGAGGAGAGAGGAGACCACGGTTAGGAAAAATACAGCACAGCTTCTTGGGATGAACTTGTGACAAGGACCCTTCTTAGTGAGCCTGACCCAGGGACAGTGAATTACTACAATATTGCAATGATATTGCAAAGTGAGGAATCCTTCTGCAAGCAGAGGTGCAAGCAGAGTGGGTCAGTAATTCTCAATACTCCAGTATCAATCTGCTTAATAAAAAGCCCCAACCCAGCACTCTTACAGGTTTTACTCTAAAAACAAATGAGGCTTTCAGGTGGATGTGGTCACACGTTCTATGCCAGTGCGTCAGACTGTACCTATGTGCGGAAAACGCAAACCCCGTGATACTTCGGGCGTGCACAGAGGAGCTGAGGGCAGAATCGGGATTCTTTGTGTCTACTAGTGCAACCGTTCCGTTTTCATCACCTTTAAGAGAAGGGAAAACAAAGTTGTTAGTAAAATTATCACGTGACAAGAAAGACCTTGATTCGTCCAGTGAAAGGCAAGTAATAAGAGCACTTCTTACCCAAAGCGAAGATGTCACTTTTCTGTGGATGCCACATGACTGAGGTAGGGAGGTGATTACAGGCACTGCAAACTGCGAGTCAAGAGGGAAAAGTCAGCACAAAGCTAGTCCTGCGCTGTCACTGCACCGAGGCAAGCACTTAAAAGCCTCTTGCACTTCCACAACAATGTGAGGCTTCCTTAGGCATTGACAAGCCTTCTCTGCCCAAACGGTCACAGCACTAGATTTGCAGTTAAACACAGTGAAGTCAAGCATAAAATAACTTATTCCTTCCAACACAGCCTCATACCCAAGCGGTGCCAGCGGACAGAAACGTACCGATTCGAGTAGCTGGTTTGGGGCATCTGGTGTCCCAGAGTAAAGTCCTGCTGTCCTGGAAAGACAAAGCGAATGAGAAGATTTTGACAATTTCTTTGTGGCAGGGGGGAAGGCATAAAGTCAGATTCACTGCAGAGCTGCTCCTGACCCACATTCAAACCCCCACCACCTCTTCCTTTGAGTTTAAGTGATGCTGCCATTAACAGCAAGTTAGGTCCTCCAGTCATCCCTAGGAGCTCCCACATTTTCACTCAAACCCGTAGAAATCAGCTTGGTAAGCTGACCGTCAGCTTATCAGCCTGGAATATTCAAATAACTTGAACACAATAGGTAACACAATAGGTGGTTTCTCAGTACGTGCATTTAACTGTAATAACCAAAGTTAAGTCTCATTTTTATGGGGTAGATTTAGACAGAGTGAGCTTTACCTCAGCACAGGACAGGAACACAGTGTCCTTACCAGGACAGGACGCCACACATGACACTGAACCGGAGTGAGCTACCAAAAGCACAAAAGGATAAAGAACCTCAAAGACTGCATCCAACTTTCCCGCGTATCCGCAAGGACCTCTGAAGGCACAGCAATAAGATATAGTTTATGGCCAGATATAGGGTAACTTCTACTCAACAGCCAACTGCTTCCTCCCGAACTGATGAGCTGCCAAATCCAGCTAGAGCCACTGCAGGAGAGTCCCTGTCACGTGCATAGGGCTGAAGAAGCCTCTCCAGACAAGAGGGGCAGCTAAAGGGGCTGGGGAAAAGCATCAAAGTACGGCCTCTGCTGTGGCTGGAGAGCACAACACCCCATCTCCAGAGACTGGCACTTGGATCGAGCTGTTGTTCGAAACCAAATTAGGTCAGGAGATTCCAAGATCACGTGCAGGTAGAAGACAAATTGAAGTACAGAAGAAATACTCTAAAAGCTTTATAGCATCCATTTCTAGGGAGCAATAAACAACAAAGAAACAAGGCTATATCAGAAACTTCACAGACCACCAAACATCAGATTGGGGCCCCACACGTGGTTTGGCAGAGAGGGGATGACCAGCGGTGCTGCAGAGTAAGCTCAGCCTGCAGCAAGGGGCCAGGAGGAGCGGGGCTCGGGGCCCGGCGCAGCGCTCACCTCTGTAGGAGTGCAGCACCGTTTGCTGGGGCAGGTCCCAGACCTTCACGCTGCGGACAAAAGCGAGCAGTCAGCACCCAGCAGCAGCCCCGGGGAGGGGGATACCGGGCTGGGGGGGACACACTCACCAGAAGTCCCTGCCACCGCTGACAGCCCGGGTGCTGCCGGCCAGGGCGGCCACCGTCATCACGATGTCATCGTGCTCATATTTACAGAACTTGTTGACGATGAGGGTTTCCTTCTCGTCCAGCTCCCACAGCTCCACGGCGCCTGGCGGGGAAGCTGGGGGATCAGCGGGAGGCACCCACCACAGCGGGAGGGGAGCGGGGGG
>VWZK01016527.1:1055792-1085688 GCA_013396935.1 Baryphthengus martii | reverse complement strand
GGGCGGCCCCGGGGGGCAGCGCTCGGGCCTTTGCCCGGCCGGGCCGCCGGCCCCTCCCGCTGAAGGGGTGCCTGGGGAGCGCCGCAGGAGCCTGCCAGTCGTTCTCTATAAGTAACGTTGTTGTAGGGGCTTGGCTTTGTCTTTTAAATTAATTGCATTCTAATTAAGGCCTCTATAATAGCGAGGAGGCTCCAGAGGTTATCTAGTCCCACCCCTTCCTCGAAGGAGGCGTGTCTAATGAACGCCTGACTATTTATTGGAAAGGAGTTTGAGTCTCGTCTGAGGGTGGTTTGTTGGCTTTTGGAAATAAAAGGTTTAACGGAAGCTTTCTCGTTGTTGATAGTGTATTGCACACCGTGAGACCCGTGCATACGGGTCAGCAGCGCTTGGCTCCTCTGCCGCCTCTGCCCGAGAAAGGAGGAGAAGTTCGTCACGGTTTGATCCCCGAGGAGTTTTTCCAGTTTCTCTATCCTAAAACAGGAGTTACAGGTTAATATATGCTTTTGCTCTTTAAAAAGATGTGTAGTTATGCTTATTTAGTTCTGTCCACCACTTCTGACTGCTGAAAAAGTAAAACATTAGGGAAAAATATTTTTTTGCATAGGCAGAGGAGGTTGTGAAGACCAAGCCAGCGCAGCACTTCCTGGCTCTAAAGCTGGGCACCTGTGCTTTAAATAAAGGCTAGAAGCACATCATGAGCTTGGTCTTGTGAGCGGATTTATTTGCATACTGACCCTCGAGACCTTTAAACAGGTTTTTTTTGCCTGTTTCTGAGCTAACAGAAACACCTGCTGTTTTCCTGTGCAAAGGTGCAAGTTCTTTCCCCTTCTGGTGAAAATCCTCCTGGTACTGGCTTTCTGCTTGTTGTCATGGTTTCTACAAATAATGCTGCTTTGGATTTGTTTTTTTTTTTAGGGCCTTACATGCTGGGAACTGGACTCCTGCTTTACTTTCTCTCTAAGGAAATCTACGTAGTTAACCACGAGACAGTTGCAGCTGTCTGCATATTATCTGTCATCATTTACGGTGTAAAGAAATTCGGGGCTGATGTAGCAGCTTTCGCTGACAAGCTGAATGAGGTAACAAAAGAAACCATCACCTAACTCTGTAGTAGTTGGTAACTATTTGAAGTTGTCTGTTTAAATATTTAAAAGTCTACCACGTAAAAAAAAATCTGGGTGTGCTATCTTCAGGATGTGGCTTAAATAAAGTAGGATTTAGATCTTACGTTGTCATTGTTATGTTAAGCTTTTGAAAATTAAACACACTTATGACAAAGGATTTTGTTTTTTTAAAGTATGACTGATTGGGATCCCTGATTCTTCTCTCTTGCCATCTTTTAACCTTTTTTTGAAGTGTGATTGATTGTGAACCCTGATTCTTCTCTCCTGCCATCCTTTAACCTCAGCCCCGGCACTGTTCGGTTTCTGGAGACGTTTCTCGAATGTTAATGCCGAATTCATTACAGATCACTTCTTTTACTTGCATCCCGACTTCGTTCTGAAGCACAGTGTTTTGTTTCTTCTTTCAGGAGAAAGTTGCTAACGCTTTAGCTGTGAAAAACGCGGCCATCAAAGATCTGGAGGCTGCCATTGAAGAGGAGAAGAAGGAGCAGTGGCGGGTTGAGGGCCGCAGTTACCTCTTCGACGCCAAGCGGGTACGGGGCCCCAGCTCCGCCCTTCGCTTCCACCGCAGCCTCCCCGACGCCTTCTGGGCGCCCCTCAAACCACTGACCCTCTGGGTGCTGCAGACCGGGCCGTTTCCACTGCCCGATCTGGTGACTTCTGCTGTGGAACCTGCTCTGTGTTCTCGCCCAGCGTTAACCCTCTGATTTCCTCTTCTGTGTCTAGAACAATGTTGCCATGATGCTGGAGACGAATTACCGAGAAAGGCTGATGACTGTCTACAGCGAAGTGAAGAAGAGGCTGGACTATCAGGTGGCGATGCAGAATTTAAAGCGTCAGAAGGAACAAGATCACATGATTCAGTGGGTGGAAAAAAATGTTGTTCAGAGCATCACACCTCAGCAGGTACTTGCTCACCTTTCATCTGCCGTACGTTTTAGTCTGTACAAATAGTTGCTGTCCGGTGTTCCTGGCTTAAGCCAGAAGATGATAGCTCCTCTCTGGGGGGCTTCCGAACGCGGCTGCAGCGCATCCCTGCTGCTGGATACTGGTGATTTCAGCTGGAATCTGGTGTGGTGCTGGTTCTTGCAGCGTAGAGCTAAGCTTGTGCTAAGGGATATAGATAATGGGTCGGGGAACTTGCCTGTAAAAGTCTCCATAAGGCTGTGGCCACACAAGATCTGCAGATGGACTCTAGATGTCCATCCATTCCTTTCAAGGAGTGACGCTGAGAGCCAGCAGCGCCGCCTGGGGGTGCCTGAGCGTGAGTCGCTGTTGGCGATGGAGCCTCTGCCTTCCTGAGCGGTAGTTTATCCCTTTTCATCTGTAACGGGTCTAAAATGGAGATTCTAAACTGCATTCGAATGTGTAGTTTGCTTGTTTAAATGTCTCTCGTAAAGCCTTTCTTCTGAAAGGTGTTTTTCTTCCTTTTGCAGCAGAAGGAGAGCGTTGCCAAGTGCATTTTGGACCTGAAGACGCTATCGAAGAGCGCGCAGGCGACGCTATAACCGCTGCCGATACCGCTGCCGGTGTCGCCGCCGCGCGTCTCCTTCCTTACTGTTGGAAACTGTATGATTCTAAAATGTCATTAAACAAAGCGCCCACCCCGCTGCTCTGCTGTCTTTCACTGGCAACAGTCATTTCCCTTTTGTCTCTGAGGTAGCTCCCTCGGTGGCATAAACCACTGCAGGCAGTTTAGAGCGGGGTTTCCTTGCAGGCACAGCATGTGCCGTTCTGTTTGGTTCCTCCTGCGGCCGTGAGCACTTCCAGAAATCCAGAATTTCACCCTGAGAAGCTCTGGTGCTAATACAGTGATCAGGCTTTGGTTTAGAATTCCGTGTGGTAACAACCTACAGATACTGACCCGGTTTAGACACCTTCTAAAATCATGGTGAGGGCCGAGGGGTGCTCGGAGCAAATGGCTTCGCTTTACAGATCAACTGATAAAAAAGCACCTCTTTCATAACAAAGCTTCAAGTAGTGATGAAAACGTCTTCCTATGCTGTAGAAAAGGGGATGTAGCTGCAGGAAACTTGTCACAAACTACCGGGAAACTTGGCTTCAGATGAACTTGCCATCATCCAGATGGTGAAAGGGACAAGTTTATCTGAGAGGGTGGGATTTTTTTTTGAATCTCCAAGGAAAAAAAGTTGCTTTTTTTTTTTTTTTTTTGGTGTGTGTGTATATGTGTAAGAAGGCTTATAGTGTTAACATGGATTACGATAATGCACAGTATCGGCCTTTTAATTTTCTTTTTATAGGAAGCTTTTCCCCTGAAGGTTTTTGTTATATCTAAGTGTCCTACCTGAGGGAAGCACTTACCTGTGTGTCACCTCATCCTTCCTGTGCTGGGAAGTGATTGGTTTAGGAAATGTAGGTGAGCAGAGCAGGCTGTGCTCACGTTCCCCTCTCACATGGATCACTGCTGCAGCAGGGAAGTGCTGCTTTTAGTGGAGTCAGTAACATAACACACTTTCCTACACTTCAGTACAAAGTTCAGCAAAAAAAAAAGGTGTTCTTTAGAGGTAAGACCCTTCCTTAAACGTGAGCTAAGTTCAGCCGAAAAGGATTTTTTTTTTTAATTTATTTTTTTTTTCAGACCACCAGTTCCTAAGAATGCAGGTGTTTCACAGTTTCCTGTTTTGTTGGTTTGGTGGTGGTTTTCTTAATAAAAAAAGTGAAGTTGCCTAACTTCCACATTTGTGTAACCTCACGTTTGAATGGCTCCAGCTTTAACGAGTTTGACAGAGATTCTTCTGGCAAAGCGAGCGGTTCAAGCGCTGTGCCGGTGCTCCTGGAGCTCTCCACGGCAGGTAAGATGGAGCTGTACCGCTTAACTGTCGTCACTCTTACTACTACAAACACAAGCAGCTTTTAGACTCCGTGTAAGAAACTGGGAGGTTTGAACTGGGAGGTTCAGCTGCTCTGGACTGTGGGCAGCGCTGGGCACGCAGCGGGAGAAGACGAGGGCAGCGGAGATCGGGCTGTCGCCTTTGCTGCTGCTGTTGTTGGCGGCAGCTTCGTGTTACTCACGGTGAGCAATTTGCAAGCCGTGTGGCGAGAAGTGCCACGGCAGGAATTTTCTAGTAGCTGGGTGTTTCCCTATCTAAGATTCCACCCCCAAATTTGAGAAGAAAGTTACTGTTCCTGCTTCGGTGGAAAAAGTCAATGTCATTTGAGGGAAAAAAAGGGGGTGTTTTTTCAAAGCTGCTTCTGATTAAATTTTCTGATGAAATGAAGTTCCTGACTGAAATGTTCACAAAATTCATTGGGTTCTAACTGCTGCAAAAAGAATACTGTGGGTGCTTTGCTTTTTTAGTTCTGAGACACCCTCCGTCCTTTTGCACGGAGGCGGCGTGGTCAGCGTGCTCGACAGGAACCGAGCAATCGGTGGGTTTGCTGCTGTGGCTTTGTGCTGGTTTGTGTAACACCTCTGAAAAACTGATTGAAAACTAAACCGAGTCCGTGAGTTACGTGAGGGTGCCAGGTTTGCTTTGCTCTAATGTGCATGTGTACATACATGTGTCTATAATTTTTTTTATCCCCTCCTTTTAGCTTTGCTTGCTGTTCGTTAGTGTTTGGAGAGGATGGGAGGTGGTTCTTCAAAAGCAAACTCAGGTATTCCCTCTCTAAGGAGTTTTCTTTGACTAAGTCGATGCCGCCCTGACTTAGGGAGGGCTGCCGGGGGGTGGCTTTGCAGGAGCCGTCCGTGTTTGGGGAAAAACCTCATGGCTGCCAACGGCTGCGGTGCGACAGGAATAGTATCAATAAGGACACTTTTGTGTCTGGTGTTTCCCCTGTCAGCCCTCTGACAGAGAAAGACAGTAATACTTCAACACGCCTGTGGGAAGTTCTTGTTGCTTGTAACGTTTCTCAAGAAATGAAAAATTTAAAACTAGGTTTTGGTATTTTTATTTTTTATTTTTTCTATTCACTTGTAGTCCCACCAAAACCCATTTCCACTACTGTCAGTGTACATACCACTGTACCTACCACCGTGTGGACCCCCGTACATACCCCTGAGGTTGACTTAAAAGCTCCAGAATTCAGATGCTGGCTGGATAAGTAAGTGCTCCGCCTTTACTTCCTGACTTCAAACACAGAGGTCCCTGAGCCCACAGACGACTCCTGTGAGGGAGGAGTCATTTGTAATACCTTTTATGTCTTGGGTTTTTTAAAGGTTGTGTAGAATTTCCTAGTCTGTGCACTAGATGTTTAGTTCACAGTGATGCTTAGTGCCCATAGACGCCTTTTAGTCTCATGGGGCTTGAGATAAATGATCTATATTCCATTTCATGAAGTTGGATGAATTTGAGCACTACTGATTCTTCAACGTCTCTGTTAACACTGTGGATTCTGATGCTATTTTCTGTGTATCAACAGCGCTGAAATACTCTACATATCACTAGCCTTTGTCTCTGGCATCCTGTCGACTGTTCTGGTTTTTGCAATCATCTACCTCTTCAGAAAAAGTAAGTGGCACTGCTGAGGGAAGAGCGGCAGAGTCATGACCCGGGCCGTGTGCTGCACATCTTCATGTGGGTGGCGCTAAGTTCCGTGCTCTTTGAGCTGCATCTGACAGCACTAGGGTTTCAGAGCAACTTCTGCAGAACTTTCTTTGAAAGTGGCTCAAATTATGTCTCCCTTGAATAATGAATGGTGTGATGACCAGGACATTCCTGGCCATAACTCCCCATGAACCATCCCAGGGGCTGTTTTCCCAGAAGAATTAACGTTAGCACTGATGAGTTGCGGTGAGGTTTGTTGGTTGTATTTGTTGGGTGTTTTTTTTGTCCTAACACTGGCCACAGAGATCTCTCCCCAAATTCATCTGTCACTTTCATCCTGGCCACTTGCAGCGGGTGGGCAGGGACTTGGGCTGCCAACTGCTCACCTGGAACTGAAGGTCTGTGGCAGATTTTCTACAAGCCACTCAGTCGCCCCTCTCTCGAGCCTCTCTTGCACTGCTGTCTCCAACCACCCTGCAGACAGCTGAGCCTGGTGTCCCTCCTTCCTAGGGTGTAAGCGATCCCGGCAGCCTTTACAGGGGCAAGGTCCTTCCCAGACGGCGACTGAGGAGTCTGAGAAGAACGTCCAGGTAAAGGTCATGACTATTATTTCATGTACTTTATGCAGAGACTAGAGATTCTTGGTAGAATGGTAACTATTGCTTGGGGGGAGTGGGGAGAAGAGAGGTTTGCTCTTGCAAGACTCGGTTGTTAGTCAGCAGTTCTTTCGACTGAGGAAAAGTGTTTTCTTTAGCGCACCCAAGGCTCCAAACTGTGTTTGTCGTGGTGCAGAAAGGAGTTACCAGGACAGTAGGAGGAAAGATATCCCTCCTGTTACTGCAGGGTTCCAAAGTCATGCTCCCCACGTATTTCAAGGACTCTGGGACTTAACTACACCACTAATTAGGCAGGTTAGGGGAAAATCTTCATGATGGGCAAACACTTTGGCAGTTTTTCTTCATGATGCTGGTTCTTTGGAAGCCCCTAATGCCGAGTCGACTCGGGATCCCAAGCTAGACTAGCAACTGCTCTGATCTGGCACAGCATTTACCAGTTTCCTTCGTGCAGGGTCACAGACCGTGGCAGGAAATGCACCCCGCGATGCCACGCTTGCACGTTCTCACGTTTGTGGCTTCTTTCACATCCCCAGAATGAGGTTGCCTACACCACTCTGGTCTTCCAGCGCAGTCGGACGCCTGTGGCTGTGTGAGGATGAGGTTTCTAGTGGAAGGAAGACACTTGCACTTTCCGAACATCAAATGCTACTGGAATGTTCTGTCGAGCCCCGTAGTGTTCTGAGAAACGCCAGCGCTGCCGTACGTAACATCAGCTCATTTTGTAGTTACGAGGGGACACCAGTGTCTCCTCTTCCAAAGTGTTTGCCAAGAGTGGCAGACAAATTGCGTTTTATATCATAATTCCTCATCTTTAGAAATTTCACTGCACTTGTAAAGCTTCCATTTGCATGTTTGCCATTGCTCTGAACCACCAAACAGAACTGAAAAATGGAAATGTTGCTCTGTGTCTATTTGTGGCTATGCCCTTATGTTTCCCTTTCCCATCACTGGTTATAGTATTTTTCTTGGATTTGGGGTGTTTTTTTTGATTGCCAGATGTTCTGATTAGTTGTTTTCTGCTTATTAAAGCCACAGTGATGAAATGTTTGTATGCAAATATCTACTTCCTGATTGGGTCACATAAAAGAAATGCACAATCACAGTGTGACAGTCAGAATTTTTCAACATGTTCTTTCCTGTGTTATTGCCGCCAACAGCGTTTTAAATATATTGTATAAAGTTAAAAGCCATCCCCTTTTCATAAACTGGAGCATAAGTTACCACTGGTGACTCAGCAGCCACAGAGAAGCTTCTCTGCCTGTCCCTGTGCCCATGGAGCAGAGCTTTGCTGTCCAAGTCCAGGGATCTCCAGCTGCTCAAGGCTTCTCCTGCAAGGCTGCACCGGAGCCGCGTTCCCTGCCGCCTCTGAGCTCTGCAGCCTCCTCCTTTCTGGTCACCGGAGCGTCCAGTTCTCGCAGGTATTTCTCTTTTCTGAAAACGCCGCTGTTGTCGCCCATGGTTTTGTAGCTGCCTCTCTGAAGGGGTCTCTTGGGCGATCCAAGGGTCCCGCAGCCTCTGTGCGCCGAGGCCCCCACCCGAGAGGCCCCACGGGCGAGGGCGGAAGTGCCGCCGGATGGCAGCACGAAACCGTGGATGGGCACCTGGATTAGCTCAGCCTGGAGGTGCTGCTGCCTTTGGTGTCTTTCCAGCAGAGCAGGGGCTCCTCCTCGGCCGGCTCTTCTCCGGACGGCAGAAGCCGATGGCAGTCTGAGGACCACTGAGAAGCAGGTGCCCAGGTCTGAAGTCTGGCTGGCCAGGTGGTGTGGGGTCTTTGCTTGGCTGCTGTCTGCTCTCAACTCAGTCATGGCAGCTTCTTCGAGCGCTATTTAGTAAAGAAAATAGAGACACTGGAACAGGTTGTCGAGAGAGGTGGTGGAAGCTCCATCCCCGGAATTTTTTAAGGCCAGGTTGGATGGGGCTCTGGGCAACCTGATCCAGTGGGGGGTGTCCCTGCCCATGGGAGGGGGGTTGGAACTTGATGATCTTCAAGGTCCCTTCCAACCCTGACAATTCTATTACTCCTCAAGCTGTGCAGCTGCTGAGATGTTCATGAGGGATGATTGTGGTAGGTGCAGGGTTTTTTGTTCGTTTTTGTTTTAAATTAGTAACGGTGTTTTTCTGCTACCTGACAGCAGCTGAGAAATAAGGAGGTCTGAAAATCTACCTGGCTCACACAGATGTCCCTTCACCAAAAGGCTGCCTTCCTGGCTTAGAAGTGCAAGAAAAGATGACTCACCACAGGTTTCCCCCTGTCAAGAAAAGATGACTCACCACAGGTTTCCCCCTGCCCTGTGACCAGTTAGGATGTTGGGGTTTTCATGTGAATGGTCTTTAGGTGGGACCTGTTTTTCTGCTGAAGGCAATCGTTTCTATCAACTGATAGTGAGAGGAGATGTACCAAAATTCTGATGTAGTTATGCAGTGACTTCCTTTGCTGGCCTGCTTATTGATAGAGTTGAATCGTGTAACAGGGCAGAACTTTGGCTTGTGACAAGGGTTACATCAGATAGTAAACGGAGATGCCTGATCTCAGCTGAAGGAGGAGATGCCAGCACTTTGTGAGATAAGTAACAGAACAATGCACTCCATTTTCTGCTTTTGCTAGACCGCTGTTATTATTTAAAGATGGAGAAAAAAGAGCCTGGCCTTTTAAAGACCTATTTTCAGCTTGACCCATGTTCCCTAAAACCAGGCTGTGTGAGCTGTGGGGTGGTATTTACTGCAATTTCTGTGCTGTCCTAATGGGGACACTGACTGAAAGAGCGTGGAGATTTCATGCAGACTGTTCTCTTGATTGTCATGGGCGACAAACACACTGAATTAATATAAAATCCATGTAATATTTATTATTCATGAAAACATGACAATGCTGACCTGCAGCACAAGTCAACCACGCAAAAGGTGTGAGAACAGTCAGTGAGGACACACCTGGATTGTGGGCTGCTGTACTGCCAACAGCACAGAACACATTTAGCCTCTTTTGCACTGGACCCAACCAACCCTTATGTTAAAAAACCAAACCCAAAAAAAAACAAACCAAAAGAAACACTGGACAAAATTTCTCTTAAGTATCTCTTTTGTATTTTGTATCTCTTTTGTATTTTGAAGTGATTCATTACAAAGATATATATAGACATATATTTACTTACACCTTTAGTATCTCTCCTGTATTTTGACATGATTTAATACAGAGATGTATATAGACAGAGATTTATGTACCTCTTTAGATCTGTAACAGGTTGCTGCAAAAAGAGCAACTGCTCTTCAGGTTGGCAGAGGAGACTTGGCAGCAAATTACCTTTAAATTGAGTGTTAGGAAAACAGTTTGTGATTGCAGGGAGAACTAAGCATGAGAAAAATCCCCACAATGGATGTTTTTAGTAACAAATTAGGATAATGCATCTTTAATGGCTTGGGGATGGTTGATTCTGTCCTTGGCCAGGTAGCTGGGAGAGGAAGGAAGACCTTAAAGTTATAATTAGTTTATTTTTTGACAGTCATCTCTTCCTGGCTTGCTCCCCTGTCCCCAGCATGTCTCGTTAGTGAACAGCTTCAGTGTGTTCAGCAGTCCAGCTCTTGCCTGGTGTTCTCCATCTGAGGTCAATTTTGCAGACCTCTGGGCTGAGCAATTAAAGTCTTCCCCTGACAGAATCTCCCCCGGAGAGGAGGGGAGGGTCACCCAAGCCAGCGGAGCTTCGGGTCTTTGAGCTGGGTCGGTGAGCGGCGGGCGAGGGTAGTGCAGGGTGCAGGGCACCTGGCGGGGGGCGGTCACAGGAGGTGCTGTAGTTTTACTGGACTGGTGCTACTGGACTTGAAAAAAAAAACCAAGTCTGGGCAGGTCTGGCAGTGTGTAAGCAAAGGGCCTATAACTGGGTAAAAAGAGAAATCAAAATCAGAACAAAAAGACTTCTCAGTGTTGAGTTAAAACTGGAAATGAACAAGCACTGGGTTTTTACCAGCTGGTCGTGGATCAGGAGCAAAAAGTCTGTGTTGTTAACAGTGCTCTGGGTCACTGCTCGACCAAATAAACAACAACTGGAAAGGCCTGTGAAATGAGAGTTGTCTGGAAGACCTGGGCTTAGTACAGCAACCACCAAGCAGAATTCTCTGGGGTACGATAATGCAGAAGATCATAAATGATGCTTTTGAGCTTAATGCTGAATGTGCCTCAGGTTGAGTAAGAGGAACTTGCGCTTATCATAAAGCAGTTTGTGCAAGAGCAGGAGGAGCTGAAACAACACACATTTCCTCAGGAGTTTCTTGACAAAGCAAAGTAGTTTATCCCTGGTCTGGTTTACGCTGGCAGGGCAACTTTCCTTCTTTATTTACAACTCTTAGTCTGTTGTTTGCTCTGTAAGAACCGGGTCTGGCTTTTTGCACAGGATATAGGTCCTTAAAATTAAAAGGTATGTGTTTTTGAACTTCTTTATCTTGCAGGCATAGACAATGGGGTTCATGGCAGAGTTGGCGTGGGAGAGCAGGATTCCCAGGTACATCAGACACTTGGGGATCTGGTACTCAGGGTAAAAATAGGAAATGCAGTTCATAATGCACAGGGGCAACCAGGATATCGCAAACAGGAAGAGAACAAGTGCTAGGGATTTGGCTGTCTTGAACTCCTGGCCATAAAACCCTCCTGCCCCTCTCACACCGGTTGTACCTTGACTCAGCTTTGTCCGGATGATGTAAAAGACTTCAAAGTAGAGAGCGCACATGATGAGCAGGGGGACGAGGGTCCCTGTGAAGAAGCCGAAATATACCATGTAATCCATCCTCATCACAGACATAAACTGACAGCTGAAAGTGGCAGAGCTTCGTGGTTCTGTTTTGCTCCATCCAAACATGGGGACTAATCCCGCCAGCAGGGACACGGACCAGCACAAACCCAGTGCCCACCAAATTCTCCTCTCTGTAGTGATTATTTTGTATCTGTTGGGGAAGAAAACGCAGGTCATGTTAAACAGAAGTGTTTAAAATAGTTCAGGATGGTTTCAAGAATTGGCATGTTCAAACACCACAGGTTTCTTGTCACAAAAAGGAGCATTAACTATTTTTATTTTTTTTGGTGGAGGGGACGGACAGGACCGAACCTTTGGAAATAAGCTCTGACTCTTCGTTCCCAGCTGTTACTTTGCAGCATCCATAAGAAGAGCTAAACTTCACTTCCCCTCTTTATAACTGGATGTGTTCAGCTATTTCATGTCTTGTTTCATTAGGATGTTGCCTCTCTCCTTGCCTAGATATTGCACATCTACTATTAACAGTCCCGTCTTACTCGTCGGCCGCCTTGGTTGTACCAGCTGAAGAATCAGCTGTTTCACCACGAACGACTCCTGTGGCCAAATTCTGACCAGCAGTAGCACTGAGCTGTCACACCCCCCCAGCCCAAACACCCCCGGGGTCTGTCCACGGTGCATTAACTGCAGGGAGCAGTTCCTGCTCTCAGAAGTTCCTTTCAGGTGGGTGTTAGGCAGAGGTATTTTCTCCATCTGCAAGCGCACATTTGAGTAAATATTTGTTAGAAAAGGGCCAGGAGCAGGAGGAGAGAGGAGGCGGCACCCAGAGGGCTGAGCATGGGAGTAAGGTGGGCAGAGGGGCTCGTGATGCTCCAGAGCTCACCTGGTTGGCAGCTTCACACGCAGGTACCTGTCGATGGCGATGGCCAGGAGGGAGAGGATGGACGCGTTGGTGAAAACCACCATCAGGCAGCAGAGGAACAGGCAGGTGTAGAAGTGGATGCTGATGCCCAGGCTGACCACGATGGCCAGGGGGATGACGAGGATCCCCACCGCGATATCGGCCAGCGCCAGCGAAACGATGAAGTACAGAGTCGTGTTCTGAAACGTCGAGTTCAGCTTCACCACCCAGATGACCAGGATGTTACCCAAAGTAGCAAACAAAGCAACCAGGCACTCGGTACCGATGTAAATCCCGTGCAGGCTGCTCTGCGCCAGGCTGTCGTTCGGCATGGCGAGCGGCTGGAGATGCTCCCGCCCTGGCTCGAGCCGCAGAAGGGAGCGTGGGCATCGATGACCGTGCGTGGGATCCGTCCTTGGCGTCTGGTGCTCAGTTGTTCCAGTGACTCTCCGGCATGCAAACCTCTTCCAGTATTTCACATCCTTGGCACCCGGGCAGCAAATCAGCCGTTGCCTTTCCACAGAGCCGCAAATACCTCAGCATCCAGGAAATGCTCCCCCCTCTGGCACACCTGAAGCTCACAGCATCCTGTCAGCACCCTGGCATCAGGAAAGCACTTTGGAAAGCTATTTTGAGGGAAAAAAAATGGAAGAGTTTCCACAAACCTGCTTACCAGCAGCTTATAAACAAACACTTTAACTGCTTCCTCTTTCAAGCCACGGTTTGAGAAGTGGGAGAACTGTGACCAGAGTGTGGCTTTGCAAAACTGCCTCTTATCAATCTCATAATCACTCTGCAGTCACTATAGGAAATGAGGCGGTTCAGGGGGCGTTAGAGGAGTGTTTTGTTTAATTTGGGCTATACCGTTTCAGTCAAGGCCCCGAGGTGGCCAAAAAATGCTCTTTACTTGGACCTTTCTCAGTCTGACAAGAACACTCCTAACACAGGGGATGTTTTTAGTGAGAGTCCTCATTTCTGTTGGGAATACTTATGACAACCAGCTAAGTCACAGTCAGAGGGCGGCACGCTTTCCTATGCTTTGTTTATGGAAGATGGAGAAACTGAGGAAAGTTGTGGGAAGTGCTGGGCAAGGGTGTGAAAGCCGCGATCGGCTGCGGTGCGCCCGGCAGCGCGTGGTGCCTCGCCACTTGATGTGGACCTGCACTGAAAGAGCTGCTCCCACGTCAGTTGAGGCTGAGAAGATGCAAACCTGTGAGCGGGGTGACCTGGCTCTGGGGCACACGGAAACGTGCGCTCTCTGGGAATGAGCAAATGGCAAGTAAACGATGAGGTGGATGGTGCCATAATAGTGTAACGAAGCCTTAAGCCAACCTGGGTAGCGTTCGGTTTCCCGAACACCAAGTCCTCCATCTCTTCCACCCAAATTCATGGGAAAAATGAGGATGGGGAAGTGAAATAGCTCTGGGAAGAGATGACGACAAAAATAAATGAGACTTCTTTATTCTCTGCTGTCAAAAGAGTTGGACAAATTCCACTTCCTTGAAATCGCTGTAAGTACTTCTTGCTCCCCAACTGGAGGGTGTTTTGGTAGAATTACTGCTGGGAAAGGGTGAGCTGTCTGTAGACAGTCCCTGTCTGCAGCTGAACTTGGCTGTGCTGGTTTTCTAAGAGCCTCTGACCCAGGCTGTCTGCAGGTGCAGGAGATAAACCCCAGGAGAGGCACGTGAAGGTCCCAGCTGGGATGTGTGCTAAACATGTTACTCCTCTGGGAAGTAGCTGGGCAGGAGCTGGCACTTTGCAGCTTGGAGCAGACCAGGGAAAGGTCTCCGTGCTCCTGGCTGCCGGCCGTGCTCGGGTACGAGCCCTCCCCGCTTCCTGCGCTCGCCGTCCATCTCCTCGCTCGACCTCAGCTGCCAGCTTCCTTTTTCTGTCATCTGCTCCTGTTGAGCTATAGGGGCTTTAATGGTCCGTCCCACCCCCCAGCTCTGCTGCTGCTGCAGGTCAACAGGTACCGGTATATCTGAGGAAAGGGTTTGGCCCTGCATCTGTGGGTTCTTGTTTAAAAGGGATGGGATCAGTGACCATTTGGGGTTCCCCTGTAGTTTCAAAAGACTGAAGCTGCAAAGGACCAGCTGTAGAGAGCTGTGTGTCACTTGGAGGCCAACCAGAAAAGATTGCTTAAAAGCCCAGGTACCTAAATACTGGAGTTCTTTTATCAGAAGAATCAAATCTAACAGGGCCAGTGCTGCTGCCCACCTGGCTACAGGGCAGCCGACAAGAAGAAATGGATTCTGAGACTCTGTTGGCTGGTGTCTGTGCTGGTCCTTGTGCTGGGGTGGAACCAGCACGTGGTCCATGCCTTCAAAATACAGAAGTTGAAGAAACACACACTTTCAGTTTGAGAAATTCCATCCTGCTCAGAAGCCAGGGCTGGTTATTTCTAGCGCAGAGCTGGGAGTGGGCCCTGTCTGAGCCGTGTCCCACTCGTCAGTCAGTGTGGGAGCAACAGGAGGGGGGTGACAGTGGCACAGGCACCGAGATGTGTTTCTTGGGTCACGCATCAAGGCAACAGTTGTGTGCACATTTCTGTGTTGGGCTAACTAAGCTCTGGGCAATGCAATGCCCAGTTCAGGTTCCTGGCTAATGCCTGAAGCAAACAAACTCCTTTGCAATTCCGAGGCAAAAGATGTGAGAGGTTTGGAACTGAGCGAGTGTGGGGGAAGAGATGAGTGTGGATCACGCTTATGGGTGTTTTGCTTTGTTAATAAAAATGTCTGTGCTCTGGGTTGGGCAGTGGGATTTGGCAGAGCCTGGGCCCAGAGGTGGCAGCGAGTTCCCTGCAGGTCCAGGTCCCATCTGGTGCTCCAAAAAGATGTGGGATCTTCCTCAGTCTCCCAGAGTACCCATTTCCCAAGCTCCCATCCCTCACTCTTGGGCTGGCTCAAATATTTCTGCTGCTGCAGGGTGAGCTGAGGCAGGAGCCACCTCTGCAGGAGCTCAGCCTGGCCAGGCCGTGCAGCGTGAGGCTCCTGGCAGTGTGGCAGGGCAGCTGACGTGAGCCTCTGGCTCTCCTGCTAACAGCTCTGCCTTTAAGAGTATCTGCTTTGTCTTTTCAGCTCTATTTAAGGAAACTTTCTCAAACTGGTGGAGCTACAAAGAAGTTCTCTGGCACGTGGCCATGGAGCAAACCTCTGCATAAACCCCAAGGTACTGGAGGATGCAAAAGAAGCCGGACCTCGGCTGCCAGATTCCTGATTGCCCAAAGAGCAGCCCAGCAAAGTGCTGTCAAGAAGACCTAGGGCAGGGTGTGGGGCTCAGGGGCCAGCTGCTGGCAGGAGGGTGCTTCGCAATCTGAAAATACCCTGACCTGGCTCAACGGAGCAGCAACACCCACTTGTGGAAACATGCTTTGAAATGGAAGGAAAACAAACAGCCTTTGCACAATGTGTTGTTTGCACCAGCTCATAGAATGTAATAGCATTAGATCATCCTACAGCTTCTTCTTAGAAGGTAGGTGCTTTCTGTGGTAACTCTGGCTCTGTCTAAAAGATGCCCACAATGCTGCTGGTCCTACCAGGGCACAGGCTGTTGGGTTTCTTTTTGTCTGTACTTTTTAGCAGCTGTGGTCAGAAAAACGCCTGTCTTCCGTAAGCTGTGTCCATCGCCCTACGTACGTGTGTGACCTGGGACGGGAAACCTGCCCCTGAGCAGAGGGAAGGGGTCTTGCTTCAGACCCAGCCTGTGCAGTGCACTGAGCCCACGTCTCCTGGGCTCTTGGTGAGGTGAGAGACAGTTAATCAGCTCATTTCATGACCCCTAAGGGGCTGCTGCGGCTGCTACTGCAAGAGGAGGGGACCAGCGCCTTCCCGACAGGTACAGGACTAATCCGTGCTTTCCTCGCCCTGCCTTCCCGCGCTTCTAAGGAGAAATAAAAGACCTGAAGGACAAAAGCCCTTTGGGCCCCATCCCGGCTGCTGCAGCCGGGAGCGATGCCACCGAACCCGGCTGAGCTGCACTTGCCCTGCCTGGGGCCGAACCGGGGCGTTTCCGCCCAGCACCCCCTGTTCCCGCTGGGTTCCTGCTGGGGAAGGCACAAGGTGCACTTATTTTCTTCAGATGTTTCCTCGGCCAGGCAGCATCTGTTTCCTGCCCTAAATGTGAAAGAACCAGGTTGCCGGGCGGCTGTGGCTCCTCTGGCAGCGAGGGAGGACGAGCCGCTGCCCTTCCGCTGTCTCTGCTCAGCGGGAGTGCGGCTTCGCCCCCAGCCCAGGGGTGCCCCGGGTGCCGTGTCTCTCCCCGCGGCCCCACAGCCATCCTCCCTGGGCACTCGGCTCTTCTCCCACTGCCCCAGCGTCAGGAAACACTGGGCTGGAGGTTCGTACAGCTTGCGAAGTGATTAAACGCTCGCTGCACAGAGGAGCCAAAGGGGGCCGGAGCGTGGGATCAGGGAGCGTCTTGGCGTGGAAACCAGCTCTGCCCTCCCCTTCTCAACGTTTACATCCCTCCAGCTCCAGATCCCGACCGAAGGGCTCCCTCCCTTACTTCTCTAGCAAATTGCTCTCCCGTAAGCACGTGTTGTGCTCCCGCCGAGAGGCTTAGGGAGACAGATGGCTGAGCTCAGGCAGCAGAGCTCTGCCCGCCAACTCTGGCAATCCCGCGGTGCCGGCAATCCCCCGGCGCTGGCAATCCCCGGCTCGTCGCTGCTGAGGGCTGGACCCTGCGTGAGCCTGTGTGTGCACATCAATTCCTGCTGCCGCGAGAGACGAGCCTTCTGCTGGTGGTGTCGGTGTGCTTGGAGCGTTTCGATGCCTTTGCTGCCACGCGCGGTGATATATTTTCATAAAAGCATTGGGGATTTGAGGCAGGCTGCCTCGGGCAGGCCGATGAAGCTGGTGGCAGCAGGAGGGACTGGAAGTAAGAAGGATCAGGCTCAACTGCTGGGGGTCCAGGATTCATTTTTCCATTCCTTTGTGATATCAACCGTTGCGTAAAGGCGGAGATTCTGTCGGACATCTCTGCAGTTTGCGCTGGGCCCGTGGGAGGATGATGTGGATTTGCTGCAGCACAAAACTACCCGCCTGTGAGCGGGTTGCAGCTGGAGTAAGTTTGTCAGCCAGCAATTTAAGGCTTTGGTTTAGATTAGGATTCAAAGGTGTATTTTTAGATCCTGTTATTCAGCTGAAGCGGCAGTGCCCGCAGAGCTTGGTGGAGAAGGCGGCTCGAGGAGGAGCCCCTGCCCGGAGCACGTTGGGCCGTGTGCCGGGGAGGCTCCCATGTGGCAGAGCCCGGGGATGTCGTAGATCGATGGGGTTAAACAGCGTCTCAGACCCTGGTCCCCGAGCGCTTGAGGGATTTGCCATTGAAAGGCTGGAGTCAGGTTGCTCGGTTCTTGGATGACTACACCGAAAGGCTTCCAGCTATTCCCCAAGGGTCCTCCTACATCCTGGTGAGATAAGGATCAGGAAGGGAAGTTCTATCTTCAATCTCAGCTGTGGCTTTGAGCACAGATTCTCTTTTTGCATTGGAGGTGGAGGGGAGGAGAACAGATT
This sequence comes from Baryphthengus martii, assembly GCA_013396935.1. NCBI lineage: Eukaryota > Metazoa > Chordata > Aves > Coraciiformes > Momotidae > Baryphthengus > Baryphthengus martii. Next base: position 1,068,292 of record VWZK01016527.1, on the reverse strand, counting down.
TTCTAGAAAGAAATTATTTCTAAGGGACACACAGATGCAGAAAAAAATTTTTTTAATCCCACAACAATGATCTTATCGAGTGAGTCAACAACAGTGAGAGCCACCTTTGTTCTGGTGGGGCTGTAAAACACTCGCAGGGAGAAGGCAGCAGCCTCCTGGCAGCAGCGCTGCCCACGCACCCCGCTCAGGGATGGGGGCTCGGGGCTCCCGGCTGGAACCCGGAGCTCACATTGTGCCCGTGTGCCCCGGCCATGGCCAGGCCTCCTTACTTTGAGGCATCAACGTCCCACGCTCTCGTTCCTCTTTCCTTACTTTGGCTCTTGTGCCAGGAGGTGTGGAGTGGGGCTTTTTCTGGGACCTTCACTCCTTTAAGTCCAGGGGGCTGCTCGCCATAGCCGGCCATGCTCAGCATCTTGCATGGGCAGAGATGCTGCTCCAGGAGTGAAACCTCTGCTCAGAACACAAGAACTGGTGTGATACCAACACTTCCTCTGTGGTTTTGCTCAGCTGGATGATGAGGCTTTGGATTTTAAACCTCCCAAAAGCTGGGAGGGAGTGTTTCTGTTTGCTCTTCTGGTTCGGCTGGCGAGGGAGCATAGTGCCTGCCTGAGTAGGAGGGAGCTGGGGCTGTCAAACCAGTATGGCTCGGTGGGTTTGCCCGTCAGACAGCAGGGACGTGGCTGCTGCAGCTTTGAAACAGCTCCTGGTTGTCAGCCCCTGGGACTCTGAGTATAAACAGGATGGGGAAGCAGTGGCAGGGGCCTGGGCGAATGATACTTCTGTGCGTTCCAAAATTAATTGTATTACAATTAGAGTTTTTTACGGTTTTCTTCAGATGTGGCTGTGGAGTGGGCGAAGCTGCAGCCAGGGCAGAGCAACTGGCACAGGACCCCATTCGATACCAAATCTGCTCACCCGTGAGCTTTCCCAGCCCGTGGGAGCTGTGGTTCCCCAAGTTATCCAGCTTTCCTAGCCCGTGGGAGCAGCGGTTCCCCCAGTTATCCACCTCTCCCTGACCGAGGCTGTTCCCTCCTCTCAAAGCACCCGGGGCTGCGAGTGGAAGATTTTGTTCCCAGAGGGCTTCTCCGACTCCCAGCGATACAGGGACGTCACCCACCAGGCGACACCAGTGCTGAGCATTCACCTCCCATGGAACACGAGAGGAAATCCCCTCTCGTTTCTTTCTGAGGGGCTCTTCTCAGGCTCCTGGCAGGGGGCAGCAGAGGCAGGATCCCACTGGAGCTCGGTTCGGATCCCACCAGTGCTTGGTGCCACCACTGCTGAGGACTCTTCTGCACAGCACAGAACTTTCCGTCCTCGCTCTTCATTAGAGATTGTTTTAAAATTCCATAAAAAGAGCATAAAACAAATCACGGGGAGATGAAAGGGAGGTTTGAGCTGGCAGGAGATTCTTTAGAGAGGCACTATTTATACAAATTGTTTCGCTGACATGAGAGAAACTGTTTTGACGTTTTATAAACTCTTCTGCTGATAATTTTGAATCAAAGTTTGGCAAGGCTGGAGTGAAATGCTGGAGCCAAGGGCCTGAGCTCTCTTCCAAGCTCTTATTTTTGACCAGAGCAAATCATTTAACTGCAGCAGAGTGGGGCTTACAGGAGCCTCTTTCTCTTAAAAGAGAGAGGGAGGAAGGTGCCATTCCTCGGCCTGGGAGCAGCCACTGGAGGGGATGAGCTGCCTGGCACTGCTGCCCGAAATAAATCGATGTGCTTAGCATGGGGGGCACCAAATTATTCTTAATTTTGAATGTTTAGCTGCTTCTCAGCCTAAATTTGTCCTGGGTTAGGTACTACAGAGGTTTACACACCGCCCTTTGGAAACCCACGGTATTCATGGAACTTAAACAGAGGTCTGCAAAGCATTTGCTCACTTCCGACCAATACCCACCTGCCTTTCTTTTTCCTGAGTAAAAATCCAAAATTTAGACAAATGATGGAAGACGCAGCCTCTTTAGTCCAACGTCAAACTGAAGGCACAGCCCTTTGGTGTCGTTTAAAAGGCCACTGACACGATCTGCAGAGCCCTGCTGGCTCCTTTGCCCTGCTTTCCTTTCAAGTGAGACAATTATTTCCAGCCTCTCCAAACTCTCCGTGTACTTGATCGGAGTTCACCCTCCGTTCCACCCTCGCCTGCGCCCAGCGGTGCCGTGGGCTGGACAGCGACAGTCGCCTTCATCCCAGGTGGCTGCAGCTCATGACGGTGGAAGAGGCTCATCACCTGCAGAAAGTTATTTCTGTTATTCCCAGTAACGGCAAAAGCCGCTTTCCCAAGTGCCCTCCCACAGCTGCAGGGAGCCGGGCGGGATGTCGCCCACCTCACGAACTGGGGATCCCTGGGCCTGGACCAGCAGCATTTAGGTTGCCACAAGGGTGTGCCTTGTTCCATCCTTTGCCTTCCCCCAGGTCTGGCTTCTCACCCGTCGTGTTTTGTGGAAACCTCCTGCTGTGGGGAGCACTCTGGGGTGGGGAATATTGTCGCGTAATTTATTTATGAAACGCGACTCACTCTCTGACTGGCGTTCATGGGCTAATTCATCACTGTCAGCATAATTACGTGTAGGGAGGGAGCTCGTATTTCCCCTGGATATCTGGTAAGTGCTTTTTTCCTGCCTTTAGTTCTCTAATCAAACCGAGGTCTTATTTATAGCATGGCCATTTATGTCGGGGTAAGCCCAGTGTGGCCCCAGTGGCTTAAAGGGATTTACTCCAGATTTACATGGGTGTAATGGGCAGGGGGATTTGGTGCTGTGGCTGCAGTAATCCTCTCCGAGGTGGAAGCAGAGGCTTTCCCCAAGGAGCAGTAATTCCCACGAAAACGAACAAACAAAGCCCCACAGGCCTTTTTTGAGGGGGTGAGTTGCTGATGGCTCCAAAACCAGAGAGGTGCAGGGGTCCTGCTGCTGTGGTGGCCACAGGGCTGGTGCTTCTCATGTCCCCAAGCCCCCATGGTGTCCCCATGCAGGTTCCCGCAGCAGCAGCGCTCACCACTCCGAGTCGGGCTCTGCTGGGAATTTCTGTCCCGTTTGCCAATAGAACTCATCGGAGCAGCTGGGAGCGGAGAAGGCAGGAGGCTCAGCACCCACCTCACCCAGCTCTGCAGCAACAGCTTCCCAGGTCAGAACGTGTCAGCCACAAACGGAGGTGCTGGGGAGGAAGGAAAGCCTTTGGGTCTTTATTTGATCAGAGATGCTACTGAAAACAAACTGTTTTCAGGGAACAGATCCTGAGAGGGTACAAAGTGCCAGGAGCCTCCCCGGGAGCTCCGCTCCACACCGGACCAGCCTCCACAAACAGGAAGAGGAGCTGGAAGCTCGGGAGGCTGCCAGGGTCCAGGTTTACCAGGGAGGCTGTAGGAAGGAAGCATTGTTTATACCTTTTTATTTTTGATTTATGTATATTTAGATCCAGCCCTTTCCATGATGGGTGGCAGAAATCGAGGCCTCTTTTGTTCTACAATTAACTCAGAGATATTATTTGGTTCCTTAGGGGAAAAAAAAAGAGATTTATTTTTCTTTACTATTTGCAGCAAAACACACACAAGTCTCTCATTGTCGTAGAAAACGCAGTTATTCTAATGATACTCATTGCCAAGAGTGCTGCCCTGATTATTAGGGAAATAAAGTATTGTTAAACGTTTGCTCCAGTACACATGTTTGGAGTCTCATAACGATGCCTGTAAGGCAGGTGAGCGCTGCAGGAATCTTGATGCGCTTACTTGACAGCAGAGGGGAATTTAAGCCGAGCGCATTGCTGCCTAAACAACAACACAACTTTTGTCACCGATTTAGTCCCTGTTTTGTGCAGCATTGCGGCACCTCAGAGCCCCAGGAGGAGCCGCCAGGTGATGGGATGCACCGATGGGAGATTGGACGGCACAACCATGGCGTTTTTCGCCGAAGAAGAGCTACGGAAAACACAACCTCTGGAAGGGTGGTGAGATAAAGCAGTAGTGTTGCCAGCTCCTCAGCTCCTCGCCGCTTCCGCTCTGCGTCAAACGTGTGGCGGGGGACGGGGGCGAAACTGCTGAGTTGGGCTCTGCTCGTTTCGGCAGAGGGGAAATGCAAATCGCGCTCGCCCAAGGTTTCCGTGCGGGGACGGAGCAGAGGGAACCCACGAGTCTGCCCTGGGCCACACCAGCAGGACTGGGACCTGTGTGAGCAGGGCATGGGGAGGCCACCTGAGCTAAGAGCTGGGATGGACACAGATAAATGTATTTATAGAGACAGATATAAAACTTCCATGATTAGGTAGCGGGGTGGTGGCCGTGCGGTGTGGGGCTTGCATCAGCCCAGCCCCAGCTGCGAGCACGTGCTCCAGGAGGCACGGCTGCTGCGTCTCTGGGCTGCCCCTTGTTCTCAAAAGCGCTCAGATGCAGGTGAGAACGCGGAGAAGAGCTGTGCCCAGAGCAGACGGACCCGGTGGGTGTTTGATTTCCTTATCTGGTTGAATTTTAATTTGCAGAGGAAATCCTGTCCCCTCTGCCTGCCTGGCCTGGGCCTGGCCTCTCGCCACGCTCCGCAGTCATCAAGGCAGGAAGGATCTCTAGGGCAGCCCCGTTACCAGCAGCCTGACGAGCCCGAGGCCAAGGGTCTGCGGCAGATAATGCCGTGCGAGGATGAATTGCAGCATTTCAGGTTCCTTGGTTACCCAAAGCAAACATTGTAATCGGCTCTCAAAACAGTAAAGCCACTGACAAATGGGCGATTTATGGCCACTGTGAGCTGCAGTCTGGAGGTTCTGCCAGTCCAGGGAGCAGAGGCTCAGATGTGGCATTTGGGGGCCTCTGCTGGGAATGTACCCTCTCCAGACCCAGCTTTGTAAGGCCAGGGATCTCACTGCCCCGCCCAGCACCCTGTGGGTCCAGCCTGGCAGTGCTGTGGAACATCTTTGGGTCAGTCTTTGTGTTTTGAAGGGTGGAGAAGCCACAGCTCTCACCTAAGGGCTGCCAGTCTGCCCTGTCAAAGGTCTGCACCTCACTTTTCCTGTGAGTCCTTCTGGCTCCAGCTCCCATGGGCCGTGTGATGTTCTGCCATCCAAAGCCGCCTTGTCCGTGCGGTGCCATTTTTCCGGGTCGATATTTCGAAGCTGCAGTTACCTCATTTTTGACCCCCCCTTAGAGCAGCTCTAGTCTTTTCGAGTCTCAACCCAAGAGAAGATTTTCAGGGCAGATGGAAGTCTGCTGGCTCTTCTCTCCCACGTTTTCACACCCAGTTTGTAGTGTGGACCAGGAACCGCTCCATCCCTGTCTGCCGGCTCTCCGAGGCAGCTCTACCTGCTATGGGCTTGCCCGTGGCCAGGTGAGTGGGGAGCTCCTCTCCTCCTCCTCCTCGCTGGTAGAGAGGCTGTGGGGTCAGGACCACGGGCTGTGCTGCCAGTGCAGGGAGAGTACTGCCTGGGTTTGCAGGAGACACAGCTCCAAAGCAGAGCTCCAGGCCCAGACTCACCTGTTTTCCTCTCCAACTGATGCCCTTACTCAGCCAAAAGCCCCCCAGATTTGACAGGGTGACAGCAGTGGGCAGGCAGCACCAAGGCTTGCTCAGTAGAGATTTGAGGTCACAGCACAAGTCACTGTGCACAGAAGAGACGTGGTGACACTGGAAGAACCACCCTGAGAACATTTCTTAGCAATTGCAAGATATTAGTCATTCTCATTCTGCATCAAACCTCAATGGAAAAACCCTGTGTGTGGGCTGCCAGGACACCTGCCAGTTGGGAAGGCTCCTGGTGAAGAAGCAGAAGCGACCAAGCTGAAGCAGATCCAGCATTGAAGAGCTGCTGCCATCCCACTGGCATCGAAGCAGCTGCAGCAGCGTGCCTGGAAGATCCCGGCTGGAGCGACTGGAAGGCCCTTGGAAGGCACATCCAAGCTCAGCGTCAGCGTGGAGGGGCTGGAGCCTGCACTGAGCTGCTCCACCCAAGGGTGAGAGGGCACAGAGCGGGGTGGATGAGCAAAGGAGCTGCTGGTGAGGCTGGGGAGCCCCAGCTCCTTCCCGGGGACGTGCCCCGGCAGCGGCGTGTGGTGGTGACAGGAGCCATCAGCGAGAAGCCGTCAGTCTGGTATGCAGCACCTCACCGCAACACACCGCGCAGGCAGTAAAACAAGCGATTGAACGGCCTGATAGCTTTGCGGTTTCTGTAACTCTGGAAATACAAGTGGAGTTTTGTGTTATTAAGGTAACTCTAAGAACTGGCCCCAGTCACCCCACGAGCTCGGTACTCCTCCTGGTGTGCCAAATGGGCCGGCAGATCTTGGGAGGCTTCCTGCCTGTTTTGAGTAAATGTGAGATCTCCTGACAGATAAATACCTTCATCCTGACGGGGTTCTTCCTTGAGAAACCAGCCTTGGGAGCACAGCTTTGTGCTGTGCTGTACAGCAAAGGGCTCCAGAGGGCTGTACAGCAAATCACCGGCAGGCTCAACGCCGGTGACTTGCTCCTCGCCAGGGCAGAGCCGCAGCAAAGAGACTCCAGAGGCAGTTGCTGGGCTCTGTCCCGCAGCTCGCCCTGCCCAGCCAGCCCCTCACCCACAGACGCTCTCAGCAGCACTGAAATGAGCAGGCTGTAAATCCGTAGGCCCAAGAGCCCTCTCCTGCCAGTGCTGAGCCCCAGGAGGGAGCTGTGCCGGCTCCGGGTGCCGTGTCGGGCGCAGGCGGCGCCCGGCCCCATCTGCTGCGCTTCTCACTTCACAGGCAACTGTTTTCTCCTTGCTCATTTCTATTGCTAAACACTGGCTGGGAGAGGAGCTATTTGCAAACGCATCTGCTGTTATTTATACAAACACTCGCTTTTCAAAGGGCAACAGAGGAAAGTGTTGAAAACCAAAGCACCCCTAAATGTTTCTGGGATGTAATCAGGTGCCTCTTCTGCCGTCAGTGCGGGCAGGCACGCCACGAGCCGGCGGAGGGCACGGTGGCTCATCTCTTGAAGACCTTGGCCGCTTTCCGTGATGTTTTGCTGCAGAAAGGGGCAGATCAGGGTGTGATGCTGCCGGTGTCTGGCCCCACAGGGTGACCCTGCACCGCTCTGCCTGCCCACGGCTCCATGGGGAAGTAAACTCCGAGGGCTGGAGAAACATGGACAAGACATCCAGCCCTCACTCAGGAAAAGTTTCCAGTCAACTGAGTCATAACTGGAGTGGAAATGACTCATGATCTGGTGAGGAGGCAACAGCTGATTCCAGAGATGAGTTCACGGTTGCCTTGCCGGTGGGATGGCGACTGGGATACGGCTGCTTCTGCCCCAAAGGACCCAGGACAACTGTACTTGGGAGGGGAACAGGCTGTGAGGAGCCACAGGTGCCTCGTGCTCCCTCTTATTCAGTGTTTGCTTTACTGTTAACACCGAGTAACAGCCCTTCCGCAGGAAAATACCCACTCCTTCACGAGCAAGAAGCAGAAAGCCAGCGTTGCTAGCTTGCGCTCAGGAAGCAAAGTGTTACTGTAACCCTAATTACAGTGGAGCTACGAAAAAAAAACCAAAGCAGAGCTGAGGAGCAGCCTCTCCTGAAACAGCTGGTTATAGACAAGCTCCCACTAACACCTGAAAGCAGAAGGAGTCAGAGCTCACTGGAGCGTGCCAGAGGGTCTGCAAGGCTGTGGGGTGATTAAGTCCACTTAGGACAGCAGAGCAGCACTAATTGGAAGCACACGTTAGTTCATTAATAACTCACTGATGTCTATATAAACCCTGTCCTGCAGCCCTGGGCCTTCCCTGCCTGGGCCGCTGGCCTGGGGCTGGGCTGAGGGCAGAGGAGGGACTGGCTCAAGACTCCTGGTTCCTGCCCTGGAGGCTGGGAATCACCAGGACCAACTCTGGAAGGGACCAGCTGTCAACTGGGAGAAACTGGAAGCAGGTAATAAAGAACTCTTGTACATCTCAAGGGGTTTGCAGCAGCTTGTAGGCAAGTAGCTGCATTGCTGTGTAGACAAGTAGCTGCATCGCTGCTTTTACCTACTAACCAAACATTACTCCCTGCAATTGTGTGATCCTGTTTAAACAAAACAAATATTTAAAGCCCATGAAGGGAAACACGGGAGCAATCGCTTGTTGAATTAGACTTTCTCCCATTTTGATGTATATGACATTTAACCTCAAGGTGATGTTTGCCTCACTGTCTGTGGTTACCAGTGTACCTTCAAAGGCATGTGTCTGACTTCCTCTAACACTTAAAACATTAAAGTTTTATTTTTATTTTCTTTTTGTTGCCTTTTCCTTATGCTTCCTGTCCCTTCTCTGTAATACTTGAATTTTACAAAATGGAAGTAGAAAAATGGAAGCTGCATCTGTCCTAGAAACAGGTGAAACCAGATGGGAAGTGCTTGTGGAGGATGAGGTTTGGTCCCTGGGTGACACACTGAGGCACCACCTAGTCCTGTGGGGTGAGCGAGTGCTTGGCTCCAAAGGGCTGTACAGGAAGAAGTTGGGTAAGAGCAGAAAATATGTGGTTGTAGCTGCCTTTGAACACTGAGCACAGCTTGTCACCTGAAAGAATAACACTTGTTATTGCTCATTTTGAACTCTCCCATCTCAGCCCTGTGTGCTTGAGACGGTGCCCCTCCTGGCTGAGGACCTGGGAGCTTCAGCCTCCTCAGTTTAGCTTTGTCTCATGGAAACCCAGCAGCTTTGGACAAGTCACTTCCCAAACTGTGTGTGGGATAAGTGTAGCTCATGGAAAAACCAGCCCAGGCTTTCCCTTTGGAAACCTGCTAGACCTTTTGTGGAGCACCGCCTTGGGACCAGCCTTCCCTCCCCAGCTCCCACGCATCCCAGATCATCTGCCTAATGGTCTGGTAGCTTCACCCAGCCAGACACCGGGCATGGAAAAAATAGGTCTGCTGTAGTCTGAGGAGGGACGGTGCTCTCAGCAGAAACGTCTCTTTGGTCCTGTCTGCTCTGTAACAGGCTCACGGCGTTGGAGCTCCCCTGCCTCCACGGAACTTGTCGGATGCTGATGTGTGTGAAATGGTCCTTTGTGGTCTGATCCCTGGCAAGGACACCGCACCCTCTGCAGCTCTCCATCAGGGTGCTGCACGGCCAGGATGGGAGATGGAGGGTGTGCTCCGTGACCCCTGCGGCCACGTCACCAGCAGTCGCTGTCCGTGCGGTGCCAGCCGTGTGGGTATGTGCTGTTAATAACATGATTAAGTCATTATTCCTAATGATACACTGCAAGCTCAGCTGTAAAGAAAGTATTATGTTTGCACTTCAAAAGCTCTTGTTAAGCTCTTTGTAATGAGCATCTTTTTTCCCCCTGGTATTTCCATGACTATAGTTTATAAAAAAAACTCTATTACTGTCAGTTGAGAGAGGACCAGTTCCTTTTTTGTGCAGTTTAATTTCAAACAATCAGGACATGATCATCACACAGTCAGCACCTTTACTTGTAGCAACTAAAGCAGTAATAACCTGTTATTAACCTGCAGAGTGTCAACTACACTTTCATTTGTAGGTGCTGTTGATGTGTGTGGCTGAGGTGACTTCTGCTCTCCACTCCTGCGATTCTATCGGCCTGGATTCTGAGCTCGTTATGCGATTGCAAATTGCTTCTGGATTTCATTAAATTGGCAAATGGCATTAGTGAGATATTTACATTGGCTGAACTTGTGATAATTTACTCAGCTGGACAATGGTTACTTGGGAATAAAAATAAGTCCTGAGGGATTACGGTTGGTTTTCACTGATCTGCGTAAGTCTGGGTGCAGCCCCTGCAACGGAGCTGCAAAGCCAGGCGCAGACTCGCAGTCCCTGTGCTGGGGGTAGCACCGAGCTCCTGTCAGCCTGACCCTGCTTCCCGTGCCAGGGCAAGGGCAGTGGAAGGCTGAAGTCGATGCATTTAGTTCGGAGAGTACAGGAAAGACATTCTCGTGGCAATTCATGTTTCATATAAGAGAAGGGTTGTGATAAATTACTGTATTTTTTTATATAACTGCAGTGCTAAGGGCCACTGGATATCCAGGTCATCCAGGGTGTACCCTGTGTGTGTTGGGATGTAGAGACTCGAATCTCTTTGCTTTATAACCTTGTGTTGCTGCTGAGGTGGTGTGAGCAGAAATCCCGTTTGGGGATGTCAGTGGGTTTTCCTCACTTGAAGCAGGTGAGCGATGATGTCAGTAACACTTCAGGTGTCCCTGAAATAATGGGATTTGTTATAGATTGGAAAATGCATCGAGGGAGAGACAAGGTGTGAACAGAGGGTTTAACACGGTGTTGACAGGTTGGATTTGCAATCCCCCATGGCACGGGAGATAAGGTGCAGCAGCACGGCGCAGGAACGGGCTCCGGTTGGCCCGAGGGGCCGCGTCCCTGCGGCTGCAGAAGGGCAGCGTGTGGGGCTGGGAGCAGTGAAGATCCAGATTTATTCCCTGTTGAACTCCATAGGAAAGTCCCTTCAACTGCAGCTGAACTTGGATCTCTTTCTCCTTCTCTTCTAATCATTTCATAACCAGGTTCACATTCATCCAGATCTAATGTCATGTACTTGCCAAGTCTGACTCAGCAATAAATGTTATCAGCTTCATTCAGACCTGCAGAAAACTGGAAAAAGTCAACGTTCCCAGAACAGACACTGAGAAGGTGCTTTGTCCTGCTGAGTCAGGCCCTGAGCTCGCCTGGACCCTCATTGTTTTGAAACTGAGAAGAGATCCACACGCAATAGATAAGCGTTTGATTCTTGGATACAATAAAACCCTTCGGTTAGTGCTGAGTGGGAAAAGCTGCAAATGCTTTGGTATCTGGGCCAAAGTTTATTAAACTTTTACTTTTAAAGGAGCCTATGGGTAAAGCCTTGCAGAATGTCCATATACCTTCTGTCTATTGAGCCTCTTAAAGGACCTAAGTCTCCTTGTGCCGTTTCAGTCCCCAGGGATGATTGATTTTTTTTTTTACTGCCTTCACAGCTTTTAAAACAGAAGCTGTTGCTGATATTTTATCTCTGCATGTTTTCCAGGTACAGCCTCATGCTCTTATCACAGAGCTCGTAACTTCCTAAGTTCACCGATTTCATGATAATGTTTGCGTTCAGAGGAAACATGTTGCTCAACTGCCGGCGTTAAGCATCCTTGAAGGCAGATGATGCTGCCTCACCGACTGCCCCAGCACTGCTGAGGCTGGCGGGGCCGAGACCTGCGGAGAAAGAAAATGTGGAAATCCCTCTGTGGAGATTATCCGGCCTCCAGCTACACCAATTAAGAAACAGTGATTCACCTGCTGGCTCCCAGCACGGTGGTCCCCGGGGAAGGAGATACCTTGCTAGGATTTGAGAAATAAAGAACGGGGATTTACAGCAGCCATGAGCTGTACCTGGAAGCAAAATTCTCTGTGCTGTATTTCTCACACACACACACAATGTGAGTGGGAGAACTCAAGTGTGGTTTTCCTTCAGAGCAAGGGCTCTGAGCTGTATTCCTCTCCTGGCTGCTGACTTGTTAGGGATTTTGGATAAGTCCTTTAATCTCTTTGTCTTAGTTTCCTCATCCATAAAGCCAGATCAGTACTATTCAGCATTTTTGTTGGAGTTCTGGATGAACAGCACAGTGAACGCAAAGCCATTACTGCTCCAGCCTCGGACTTCAACAGATGCCTTGCTCGTGTCCTTGAAGTTTTGCGAGCGGAGAGCAGAGTGCTGGGGCGGGCTCCCAGTTCGCTGCCTCTTCCTCTGCAGCCTCACCTTGAGTGTCCCCAGGACGGTGGCTGCAGTCCCCGGCCGGTCTCGGTTATGTAAGGAGGTGATGCTCTGCTGGAGAACACCAGAGATTCTTCTGCATTGTCAGTAATGCCCGTGGAGAGACTGGCATGCAGGCTGTGGAACCGTTTACAGCTCTTTCAAGGGGTGTTTTTGCATTTGTAATCAGACAAAAAAAAAAAATAAATAAAAATTACTGGGGTTTAACTGTTGTCGTTGGCTTTACCTGAGTATGTATTTTATAGCTGAATTATAGCTAACGTTAGGACAAAGGAAGCAATCTAACAGATTACGAGACCCTATGTGGTGCCTGTGGTGAACTTCTGACCTGATCCTTCACGCATGGCCACGGTCACTCACATCAAACATAAAACCAGCTTCAGGATAGATGGGTGGTGTTTCCTATTTCTGCATTTCATCTGTTTCTCCTTGATCACAGACACATTTTACTTCAGTGCTCCAGCTCTTCTGCTTCTTTTTAAGATAGTAATAACAAGAATCGCTCTATTGTTAAGTGTTGTGTTTCAGGAAACACTTTTCAAGTCTCGAAGGTGAGGACGGCAGCTTCGGGGCGGGGAGGGAAAGTGGGTTCCGTGCCCAGCGCCCGGTGCTCTCGGGAGCTGCCACCCGAGCCCCACGGGGCATCGCACCCACCCGGCACCTCCGCCAGCGTCCCCCCCCCGCGATAAGGAGCCGCCCTCGGCCTCGTTATCTGCTCGCTCCCTGCTCTGTTCGCTGTCGTTCGGTGCCATTGCTCGGCCCCTTTCCATCAGCGCTCGCTGGCCCCCGCCGATGGCGGCAGCG